>JBAMJV010002032.1:0-24383 GCA_037951105.1 Echinarachnius parma | reverse complement strand
CCATTCGATTATAATTGTCCTCATTCTAGAGATCTGAATCGAGTATCATCATAATCAGAGTACAAATACGCAATAAGATAATTAATGGTATTAACATTCAAATTAAAAATAAAACTTCACTTCAATTGTATACTTTGAGATAAGTCTGTAAATTAGTCATTAGTACTTAGGTAACTGGCGTTGTTGACTTTCATTATGTAAATTGATATTAGTTCTGAAATGTTGCGATGTGATGTGAGGGTGAGGATATGGAAGCTGTCCATTACCCAGGTCAATGCATTCACATAGGTGTCCGAATTCATAATGAAACAGGTCTAATTAACTCTATCAGAAAAATCTACACATGCAGCATATTTTGTATAATTTGTCCCTACGGGGGGGGGGGGGGGTCGGCATGTCATATTATTATGTATGTATGCTTATTGCAGGTGCTCAAATGGGGGAGGGGGTGGCACGTCATTTGTTCTGTCAATATGCTTATGTATGGTGCCTCGGGGGGGGGGGGGGGGGGGGGGGTGGGTGGCACGTAATATTATTCTGTCTGTATGCTTATGAATGTTTGTATGTCATACATGTGCTACGGGGGGGGGGGGGGTCTGTCTTACAGGTGCTACGGGAGGGGGTGCATAGCACGTCATATTATTCTGTCTGTATACTTATGTATGTTTGTCTGTCTTACAGGTGCTTTCCTGATCCCCTACTTCATCTCACTGGTCCTGTGCGGAGTGCCCATCTTCCTGATGGAAGTATCCCTCGGACAGCAGCTTCAGACGGGAGGAATATCAGTGTGGGAATTATATCCCGTCCTCAAAGGTAATGAATCAATGGTTATTAGCTCATGTTGTTATTAGTGAGATAAACTTATATCATTTTGACAGGTAGTATTCAAAAAGTTAATCCACTATTCATTATCACTGCATTATCCCGTATAGAACCCGTATAAAAAATTCACCATGAATAAGTCGGTAGATTGGCATTCATGAGACGTTAATTAAGAATAATCAGTGGCGTAGCGAGCGGGAGGGGGGGGGGGGGTGTATTCCTTGTCCCGAGCCCCCTCCTTTGATTGCTCCATCTCAGGCCCGGTTTTATTATTATTATTATTATTATTGATTTTTATTGTTTTTTCCACCAAAGGATATCTCGCATTTACGAGCTCGCAGGTCGGCTTCCCCTTGGAGAAGACCTGGCTACGCCACTGAATATATTTCATTCTTATAAAAACCTATTTATTCATCACATTTATTTGTGGCTATCACGATTTATCCCGACTCCCTTTTGATTAAAATTTATTTTACAATTTGAAATCATGCATGCACTCCTTCCGTATTTTACAAAGACAATTACATTATTTAATACGCACTGTATTTAGTTTATACATACTCGCCTCTTGAATTAGTCAAGACATGTTTTGATCAGTTAATTATCTGCATATGAATACAGTAAATTTGTCATAATTATTAGCCTATAACAAAGAAATAATATTGGTTTGTCTGTTTGTGTGTAGGCGTTGGGTTTGCGAGCGCAACTATTCAGCCATCCTGAACACGTAATTACATCGTGATCGTAGCCTGGTCGCTGCTCTACTTCTTCTACTCATTCCGGACTAAGTTAGTGTGGGGAGACTGTGATAATTACTGGAACACCCTCATCTGCAATGACCCGGCTCAACAGGTCAACTGCACTGCACCTCAAGGCTTCTTCTGCTCTACCAATGGCACATTCATCAACAAGACTGCGGGAGAAGTCACCGGCAGAACAGTTCTGGAGTAAGTGTCCTTTCAAGTGAATGTTAATTCGATTAATATCATCAAACATTGATAATTATACATTCTAGAATGGTCATTAATCAATATGATCATTATGATAATAAATAGAGTAAAACGCGATGTAAAGTGTGCAATGAGTAAAATTGAGTCTAGAACCTGAACTAGCATAAATAAAGACAACACATTGAATTCGCTTGTTCCCTTGCAGAAACCGTGTTCTTGGCATCAGTTCTGGGATCGATGAGATCGGGTCGTTGCGGTGGGACCTGGTCGGATGTCTGGCCTTAGGTTGGGTCCTCACCTATATCTGTATCTGGAAAGGAGTCAAACAAACGGGAAAGGTATACCTTCTACTTCGCTTTGTAATCACAAACATACACACGAGAAATGTACTAGTTTACCTACTTCTGCACTTTAGAATCACAAACGAACAATCGCACAAACAAACACACAGGAGATGTACTAGTTTACCTTCTTCTGTTATTTATAATCACAAAAAAACAAACAAGCAATACAAAATAGGGATCATACTAATATACCTTCTACTGCGCTTTATAATCGCAAACAAACAAACACACAAACAAACGCACAAGACAGGTACTAATATCCCTTCTATACTGCGCTTTTTATTTACAAACAGGAAAAGTACTTATACTACTGCACATTTTAATAACAAACATATAGACAGCACTTTATCATCAGAACATTTCAAGCTTGTAAACATTGTACAATTGAAGTAAATTGATGCACAATTATAAAAAACGATCAGTCAAAGAATGATTGTTATATTCACATCATCGTACATGCATTGTTTTGTTAGGGTTACAAACTCCCTTTAGGCCTAAGGGGATGCATTTATTCAGAAATGTTAAGATAACTAATATGTCTATAAAGTTATCAGTTACTTACGTGATTTCAGTTATTAATCGCTATACATTAATGATTAATCTGGATGCAAGTAAATGAAGATAATTATGTTTGTGTATTACAGATCGTATGGTTCACAGCGCTCATCCCTTACGCCATCCTGCTCGCCCTGCTGATCCGTGGTCTGACGCTAGAGGGCTCATCTGACGGAATCTATTATTTTATCACGCCAGACTGGGATCGGCTTAAAACACCTACAGTGAGTATTAACGACGTGTAGCGAACAAGATATGCTCGAGAAAATGCACATGGATTTATTATTGAATTAATGAACAAATTAATTAATAAACAAACATTATTCACTTAGTCATTTTAACAGCATTTGGGAGAAAATGTACTTTACGAATGATTAAAAAAAGGCTTGAATAAATTAAAGTGTCATTTACGAGCCAATATCAAATTCCCAGAGACGCTTAGTAAGTTTAGCAGGCAAAAACACTTTTTGATTAATTCTATGTAGTTTTTTCAATTCATACACATCATACACAATTACACATCTGCCTTATCCTGTAACTGGATGGTTTGATAGGATGATAATTATCCATGACAGATACATTCAGAAAAATAACGTAATTAGTCTGCAAGTTAGAAAATAAATCAATTACATTTTCATTCATCGTTTATAATCCTGTATGACTGTAACAGTGTAAACATTCAAATTTAATTCACCAACATGATCTACGTAGCATCATAGTGGTTCGTTGACTGTACGGGTATGTTGCCCTGTAAAATAGAATGTGAAGCACTTAAAGGGATAGTTGAGTTCTGGTAAAGAGAGTTCTTTTATTTGTCAAACTGAATTTCAGTAACCAAAACCTGCACCATTACATTACAAACTAATAGTAATAACTCCACCATGCTCGATAGGAATACAAAATAACAAATAACTAAGTAAAAAGCCCGTTATCATTAAAAAAAGAGCCGTTAAAACTCAAGAGGGCACTCTCTAAAACAATCATCGGTTTCAACCATTCTAAATAAATTATTGTGCATGTGATGTTTTGTTGAAATAGTGATTAGATAGAGAGATAATCAACAACTACTGTATTTAAAAACCTCTTTTGTAAATTTTTGAAAAGAGGAAGCATTTTTTAATTTTGCTAACGGCCAGTTCAAAATTATTGAATGATTGTGGGGGCCCACAATTATTACAAATTGTTATGTTTTTGGATATTTCAGCCATTTCTGAACCGATTTTGATCAAATAAAGTTTATTCTGCCATTAAAATTGTATGCTCTTTCGAATTTGACACTCAGTTTTTCATTATCTCACAAACAAATTATTTTGTGTAGCGCCCTCTATACCAAAACTCAACTATCCCTTTAACTCAAGAAAAGACATCAATTCTCATAATGACCGGTCGTTAGAAGATTCCGGTCACGTGTTTAGATATACATGTAGTTCACTTTATGTATTTAATATATTAAAATGTTATATGTGCCATATACTCTTAGTTTGTGCTTTAAAAAAAAGTAATTTTGCAGTAAAGAAGTTGAAATCTAAAAGTGAAATGAACATCTGCGTTTCTTTTCTTTTTGATCGTAGGTATGGATTGATGCTGCTACCCAAATCTTCTTTTCATATGGAGTTGGCATCGGGGCCCTTATATCACTGGGCAGTTACAATCCCGTCAGAAATAACTCGTTGATGTAAGTATTTCCGTATCCATAGAGGTGAACCTGGCTATTAAAGGAAAAGGAAACAACGGAGTTTCGCTTACTGTCACTAATACGTGCTTAATTCCTTTCACTCCAAGGCCCCTTTGCAGAAAGAGATGCAATTAATTTCAAGTCAGATCACACGGCTAAAAGCATATCTGATTGATTCAAATGCGTATATTTTCTGACTTGCAATTTAAAGTAACTATAAGTTATAATAATAGAAATAATAATAGAAATAATCAATGTTTTTGAAACCACTATCAACTGTTTGACTGACCACTAGGGGCTGCCATGTTTTCAAATTGTACCCTATGAAATGTCATCTGAGCGCAACTGAGCTTGCACTAACATAATAGGGTACTATATAACCACAGTTTTTGAATCCGTTGGTAACGAATACCGGTTGGAGGAGGAGGAGGAGTGTAGTAGTAGTAGTAGTAGTAGTAGTAGTAGTAGTAGTAGTAGTAGTAGTAGTAGTAGTAGTAGTAGTAGTAGTAGTAGTAGTAGTAGTAGTAGTAGTAGTAGTAGTAGTAGTAGTAGTAGTAGTAGTAGTAGTAGTAGTAGTAGTAGTAGTAGTAGTAGTAGTAGTAGTAGTAGTAGTAGTAGTAGTAGTAGTAGTAGTAGTAGTAGTAGTAGTAGTAGTAGTAGTAGTAGTAGTAGTAGTAGTAGTAGTAGAGTAGTAGTAGTAGTAGTAGTAGTAGTAGTAGTAGTAGTAGTAGTAGTAGAAGTAGTAGTAGTAGTAGTAGTAGTAGTAGTAGTAGTAGTAGTAGTAGTAGTAGTAGTAGTAGTAGTAGTAGTAGTAGTAGTAGTAGTAGTTTAGTAGTAGATTTTTAATTTCATTCAAAAGTTTTTAATTTTTAGAGAGTGCCCTCTTCAGTTTTAACGACTATTTTTTTATGATATCAGGCTTTTTACTTAGTCGTTTGTATTTGTGTATACCTTCCTTACAGTGATACGTTGGTGGTTGGAGTAGTGAACGCAGGGACGAGTCTGTTTGCTGGCTTCGTCATCTTCTCCATCCTGGGCTTTATGGCATTCGAGCAGCAGGTCGACGTCTCCGAAGTCGTCGATCAGGGTAAGATATTATGCTTCTCACTGCATGCATATACAGTAGTATCTAGCGTTCTGTTCTCTCCTTGTAGTAAATATTATATTCTATTTATCATATATTTATATACTGTGTATATTACCAAGGCTAACCAGAAAATATGAATAGATTATACATGCAGAATAGCTTGTAGCTTTAATATGTATTAGTGGCGTTATTATTAAAACATTTTCCAAACATAAAAATTGAAATAATATATTACTCTCGTGTATTTTTGAAAAGTGAGAAGTTTTTTATGTTTTATTAGGTAAAAAAATAATTGTCCTGTAATAAATTACCCTGAAATAATAGCATAAATCCCAAACGTTGAAATGAAATTATGTATGTGCACGCACTCTATTGTATATGAATTGATAATATGATTTTGAAGCTACACATTATAAGCAGCGAATAATAATGTATTTGTTTAGTTAGTAGAGTGACATACATGTTATTAAGTTATACGTCTGTATGTATTGATGTATAATTCTTTTTTTGTCTATTATATGTTTATTTCGTTATGTATCCATATTGGTGTGACGGTTTCTAAATGTTTCTTTGCCATTTCTTCACTGAACCAGGTCCTGGTCTGACGTTCGTGGCATACCCCACGGCAGTAAACCTCATGCCCGGCGCACCGGCCTGGGCCATCCTCTTCTTCGCCATGTTGATCATGTTGGGATTAGACAGCCAGGTCAGTTTACACGACGACGAACAAAGAGCATAATGGGTCGTTATGTAGTTATATATTCCACGGCGCTATGCTATAACATTAGTCATTTAACTATTTAACTTTGTTTAAAATAATCGGAAATAACTCTGGTCTATCTAAACAAAACACAAGAGTTAAGCAATTTATCACAATTTCTTTAATCAATACATTTTTTTTAACGAATATAAGACGGTTGTGCCCGAAAATAACACGACACTGCCCGAATGTAACATGATTTTGCCCGAATATGACATGATTTTGCCCGATTATGTCATGATTTGCCCGAATTTCAAGAGTGTTTTGCCCGAATACGGCCACGACCACCCCCCCCCCCCCCACCCTCTCCAGATTAGATGTAATAATGTCACGATGTTCATTACTTCAATATTGGTGTGATAATGTGATTTAATTACTTTGAACTCATTGGATGATTGGTCTTTGACAGTTCTGCGTGGTTGAGGGTTTGATCACATCACTGATGGATGAGTTCCCAGAGTACAGACTCCGAGAGAGAAGAACCCTCTTCCTTAGCATCTTCTGTGGGATTGACTTCGTGCTCGGTCTCCTTTGCGTCACGGAGGTACGTTATATCATATGTCTGAAGGGGGTAGGCCTTTGCGCCACAGAGGAACGTTATATCATGTGTCTGAAGGGGGTAGGCCTTTGCGTCACATGGGTTCGATCATGTGTCGAAAGGGGTGGGCCTTTGCGCCAAATGTGTACGTTATATCATGATACTGAAGGGGGTGGGCCTTTGCGTCACATGGGTTCGTTATAAAATAATGGTATTTTATTCCAAAAACAAAATGTCACATTCGCAGCTACAAGCCGAAATACAGTGGCTTGTGCAACGATATTTACAAACATTAAAATAACTGAAACGAAATCACGAGGTATAAAGAAATTTTAATAATAATATACATACAATAATTAGAGAACGAAATAATATGCATGGTTGATGCATGGTTCTTTTCAGAAAATGACGTTGAATGTTCAATGTTGTAACAGAAATTGAATCGTGCTAATGCTTGTCCGTGTGTGTTTGCAGGGTGGTATGTACTTCTTCCAGCTGATGGACACGTACGGCGCGGCTGGGATGTGCCTCCTCTGGGTGGCATTCTGGGAGTGCATTGCCGTCTCGTATGGCTTTGGTCTGAAGACGTTCTACAAGAGGATCAGCGATGCTATTGGCTTCACACCGGGATGGTATTGGCCGCTCACATGGGCTGCATTCGCCCCTGCCATCAGTATGGTACGTGTAGTAATACATAATACTACCTTGCATTTATATAGCGCTTAATACAGGGCTTCTAAGCGCTGTTACATAATCGTAGTAATTAATTACACAATATGACAATAAACAAAGTAAGTGTACAATAAAACGACATCAATATACGTTTATATATCCCTTATATTGAAGCTCAAAATAGTAGATTGGGAAACGCCCCTCACACACAAAAATAAATATTTATATTTATATTTATATCATCGCCAACAATGTGAAAGAATATTGTCTCAGTCATTTCATTTAAAATCGTAACGTACAAAGTAACATACAAGTTCAAATACATCATAAGATTATACAAATGTATTATGTATTTACTTATTTATATATGCATATATTCTTTGAATACAAATATAGGGTAGGCAACCTCAGTTTTACCATTTAAACTTTTGTCTATACTATCAGTATTTCAACAATATTGATGAATAAGTTTGGCCAATAGACGTAGATGTCTTCCGTGCCTTTCCCAATGTTGCTGAATACGTATGTAGCTCCTCTTGCTGTGTTTGCATACTGTATCGTCCGTCTATAATTATATCAAGGTAGCCTACATTGTATATACTGCGGGATCCTTATTTTGTAAATGAAATCTATTATTATTATGTATTTATTTATTTATTTATTTCCACATGTTCAATAAATAATCAATACTTCGTGATCATAATTTGTTCACACACAAAACAGTAAGTAATCGAATTCAATGTTCATCGACACGCGGAGAAGTATATTGACCGTGAATTATTTTCTCAAGTTAAGCCAAACCATTTTTAATAGTGTATGCCATGATGTTCGATAGGTTATATAGTCACCTTAATTATTTATATTAATGGCGATCGAAGCTAGGGATTGTGTACATGCATAGTTGTTTCATTAGCAGGCATTCATTACTAAACATGCATCTAATGTTAAGGTACTCTCACCAGTCTATCGTGTTGTACATGTTCAGTTTCAAACAATGAATGTACATTGTCGTAGGACCCCTACGAAAACCAGCCTGTGGCTGATAGGGTGTTCCGCCCATGAGTTTGAAAATAAATATTAAAAAATAAAAAAAAAATGTGTCTTGCCTCCCCTCCTCCAGGGTATCTTCCTGTTCAGTCTGATCGACTACCAGCCGCCTAAGTACGGCGAAGACTACTACTACCCGATCTGGGGAGAGGTGTTGGGCTGGATGATGGCCATCGTCTCCATGCAGTGGATCCCCACCTATGCTATCTACATCTTCCTTACCACACCCGGCTCGTTCATGGAGGTGTGTGGCTTGAATATTTATTGTAGGCCTGATTATCTTCTTTAATGATGAATGAGAACCTTGAGTGTCTTGAGACGAGTCTAAGCAGGGGTTATGTATTACTGACACTTTATTTAAGAAAATGGAAATTTACTTATATTGATATTCACTATACATGTTTATCGTTTTGAAAACTGCTCTTGGTTTTCACTGATCATACAATGCATCAAATCATGCAGTTTGACACGTCATATTTCTGATCATGACAATATAATTATGTTTAGAACCATAATTATATACGCAATGTAAACCATCATTTTGTTCCTTTGGATTAATTCCCTTTCTTGTTGCAATTTCTGAACAGCGAATCCATTACATCACGACACCACGCATTAAATTCCCCCCAATCGTGTACGATGATGATGAGGAGGTTGCTGATGAGGAGAACAGGACAATATCTGTGCAGGGAAGCGGCAGTGACGACTCTGAGATGTCAAAGAACGCGAGTATGCCTCCCAACTACGATACGGTCATTGAAAAGAACGGAGATTATGTCAACAAGGGCTTCGAACCAGAGTCGACAACGAAGATGTGAAATCACCGCCATCCAGAACTATAGCATAATTTGTTGCAAGGAAACATTACTTTTTGACAATCTATTGACAGCGAAATGTTACCTCTCCAGATTTTCATAAGCGTATGTGGCGTTGAGCAAGCTCTGTGTGCATGTGCACCATGCAGACATATTTCATTGAAGTAATTGATATAACTTTTATTTAGCCCTATTCTGTTTCATTATTAAATGAATCTCATCATTGGCACCTAAGTCTACACATTATACATCTCAGGCTATGTGGTGTGAAGATTCACTTATATATGCTTCATTCAATCAAACATACAAGCACAATAATACACTTGTTTCACCGGCAAGACCTAAACCGAAACATTCGGGTCGTTCTGGGTGATGTCGAGTTGGTGTCGACCGAATTCTAACCAACCGACACCAAACTGAACCCACATTTACGACTTCGGGTGGTGTCCATTTGCTGTCGGTTTCAGTTCAGTGTGTTATCGGGCGCTGTTGACTCGATGTGGTTTAGTTTCGGACAATCGGACTCCCAAGTTTGTGGAAATGAAATATTTCGAGCCCACGTTTGAAAGAATTCACTTCGACAAATCGGGAGTCCGAATCCGAAATTCCTATTGTTCCTAACAATTACATCATGTGTACATTCGTCGGCCACAAAATCGACATCACGTCGGAAATTGTCGGTTTGGCATCGATATGGATTCGGTTTGGCGGTATAGGACTGGGTCTCAACACAAAGTATCCAGTCTCTTTCACTGAAGAATAGATTATCATTCAAACACGCATAAACAATTAGCTAGCTAATTGTTGTCATGAACCTAGCAGTTCGAGCTTTGCAAGCTCTGATACAAATCAGGGGCCCGCTTGTTGGGTGTGGTTTGTCTCATTAAACATGTTAAACATCGATCTTAGACAGAAGATCAGATGGATGATGTATGACGAAGAGAGCGTGATAAATGAGACAAGGCTAGCGTTCTGTAGATGAGCTAATGGGACCAAGCTAAGGGAACGATGCTACGTCAGTCAGAACGATTGGTCTGATTGTTCTCATACAATTTCCATTAATTTCATAAGGCACTAGCGTGAAAGAACTACTTTCACGTAGTGAAATATCAATATATCACATCAATATTCCGTTGAGTTTTCTTGTATATATTCGTAATCTTCCTCTTCTTTCTGTGCCTTCTTCATGCATCTTTGTTCATATTTTCCTTGAGCTCATGCTCTTCTTCGTTCCCCTTGCCGTCCCCTCTCTATCCTGTACTCGTATAAATCATCCATATAGGTAGCAAGAATTCTGGTTACGGTAGCCTACTGAATAGAACGATCTCCATAAATGTACCCAGGACTTCTTCAAGGGGGGTGTTTTAGTTTAATTTAGTGGCGTAGTAATGGTAGTTGGGGTGTGTTTGAACACCTAAAACAGATATATTTTCGCTCAAGGGCGGTGTTTGAAAGCCCCAAACACCCCTCCCCTCCCCCCTCGTTACGCCTATGACGATCTCATTCATACTGTGTATGGTTATAAAGATGTATATTTATTGGGAAAAAAGTGCCTTCTTATCGTTACACTTATCGATTCAAATTATGTACTGATAAATGATTTGAAATAATATGATACGTATTGATCAGTGTATTGTGTCGTGTGATGCAGCTGGTACCATAGCAAGTGCATGGTATGACAAAATGCAGTTGATTATTATGGCAAATTATAGACTGGGTATTTTGGAATGGATTTGGATTTTAAAGATTGTCGAATTCGTCAAGATCAAAATATTGTAATTGTTATAAGAATAAGAATACCTGTATAGTTTAAAATCGTGTAATGACACTCACATATTTTCAAAGGAATTGAGTTTGTTGTTTGATCAAGATAATGTCAATAGGCCGAGGCGATTGTTTGGTATGCAAACACAGTATTATTAAAGTAACTAAGCAGGAGTACTTGTATGTCAGTAGCTCTATAAATGTCTAGAACGGTATTCTAAGCTAAACAGTATTATAGTGATATTTGTATTTAAGTGCATTCTCGTGGGTTTGCCTTTCTAAGACTGGTTTTCGCAACTTGTTGTAGTACAATGTAGCAAGGGTCCATGGTACAAGCAAGGGCGAAGGGTTGACCCCTCGGCACCTAATCCTGCTGGACAGGGGTACAACGTAATCCACAGGGGTGTCGCTTCGCATTGGCCATGTGTACGCATGATCATTGATCGTTCACAATTTCGAGAAAAAGGGGTAAATTTTCGCATGACTTGTGCTGGCGGGAAAAAATAAGTAATGGTATATATTTAATGTGTATGCTCGCGGAGATGATAAAAAGGGGTACACATTTAATACAAACTTTTGCGAAATGTGAAAAATAGGGTATCATTTCGTGAAGGGCCACTAATAACATTTGTGAAGTCTTAAAAAGGGGGTATTTTGGTTTATGTGTACTTGAAATTCCAAAATTAGGGTCATTTTTATATGCCAATTCGTACCCATTTGTGTGTTAAAAAGGGGGCATAATATGCTGAAAATGTACTCGAAACGCCGCACATAGGGGGTAATTGTTCACTTCAAGAACAATCATGTGTTACAGCTTTGATCATATAGGAACAATAGCTAGTGAATATAATAATAATAATAAATAATATATATATATTTTTTTATAGCGCATTGTAATGCACAAAGCATTCCCTATGCGCTTTACATAGTAACACATTTACACAATACAAGCATAAAATTAAATCAATACCATGTATTACCATGTATTACCTTACCTGACATTTCATCAGAATCAATTGAACATCCCATCTTCAACATAAATCACCAAATTTGTTGTCTTTACCATCATGTCTTCTTTATTGTATATAGGAATGACACAAACGACATACAATTGTCGGGTATAGTTTTCATTATGCTATTACCAACTTATGGATGAAGAATACATCAGTTATATAATTATTTCGTTGTTAATCATGCAAAAATCTCAAAAACAATGAATCAGATATCCCTTTCCCACTGTTGATGACCAGGTTGGTTCGTTTGAGCGGTCTTATTTGCAATGATAATGATTGTGGTCAAATGGCCTATTTAACATTACAATTGTCCCTTTTGATATATGGGCAATTCAATATATTAACGGCATGACATTGCAGACAATTGTTGCTATTCTTTACGTCCACCCGGCCACAAAACTTCTTCAACTTGTTTTTCTTCATTTTGATAAGCTATGAAAGTTAATATTGTAAATTAATATGTCTTACATTACACCAAATACTTTTTATGCAACTAAATGCAATATGTAAAGGCGTGACAAAGTTTGAATTTTAATTAAGCCACTTCGCGTATTGATGAACGTTACAATTGTGTTTGTATTGTTAAGTTTTCATTTGATATGTACTTTATAAGGCCTACACAAATAACATTTTTGGTTTTTATGTCCTGTTTCATGTGGAATTGCCCATTCATTTTTTATTTGATAATTAAATGGTGCTGTAATTCGACCAAATAACCATTTTCACAAAACATTCCCACGCAAACTTTAGTTTACGCTTTCGAAGGAATTTAGATACCATATCCTTTTTCGTTTTATTCTTTTGAATCTTGTAGTATGCAATACCATAATTCATAAAACTGCGCACTTTTGTTTTCTTAAGCGAGCAATTGTAGTCACATATGACTGATCCAAAATTAGGAATATCCCGGTTATAGCGTATATGGCTGACTTACTCGTTTCATGTTTCTGTCCAATGCACTTAATTTATAACATTTTCGCGTCAATAAATCGTAAATTTTTAAAGAATATTGTATTCTACACTGGTAGATAATTCTATTCTTATATAATCATAAATTTGTGTAAGTATTATATATTGGTGTTGAATATGTTCAAGAAATGAGATTGTATATTACTTAATGCAATAAAAGAGAAGACTTTATTCTCGTCAACAATTAACAATACTGTACATGTATGATAATGTCATCTTTGGTTGTACGAGTATAAAAGGGCTTTCCTTCACAAAACGCGCAGCGACCTAGCAATCCAGCCGACATCGTTCAATGCTGATTAGGTGACTGTATCTTTTTAACCCCATCTTGAGAGTACTAACATTTAAAACTTGACAAACTTCCGGCAAAGGCAATAATGGAGTCCCAGTTCAAACATTTTCTGCAAAGGTCATAAATTAAACCTTCATTGATTAAAATTGATCCCGTGGGGCCCCACGCTCAGGCTGCGCGGACTTTATTTCGAACGAATATGTTTATTGATATTTCAGCTAATTTCTCAACCGATTTTGATCAAATAAAGTTTGCTTTATATTTGAAATCACATGTTCTTCTATGATAAGTATAACACTTAGATTTTCTTTACCTCACAAATAAATTATTTCCTGAAGCGCCCTCTAAACCCAAACGGTACTATCCCTTTGCACCGCAGGACCGGCATTAAATGTGCTATCTTGTTTTATTTAACCCCCCCCCCCCCCCCTCAACTTTTAGCGTGATAATTCCGCAACGCATGCAGGTATTGCCGCTCGACTTCATTAGTTTGTTCATTAGGGAGTTTTCGCTTATGTGAACAAGAACGAGTTTCCCGTCCTAGAACGACCGTTTCAGGGTGGCCCAGAAATAACGGAACGGGGTATTTGCCATTGTGATAATATGTTCACTGGATAGATAATCTTTTTAAAAGAAATTCGTTATTCCGAACACCGAAACAAAAACATTACTGTTGATGATATCAAAGTTCTTTTTAAAAGATTATCTATCCAGTGAACCTAGTCTGTATATTTCTTTATAATGGAATGTACCCCGTTCCGTTATTTCTGGGCCACCCTGTATAAGCAAATAATATGCGTATGACGTAATACTCCACGTTGGCACTGTTTAACAATAGTAACTACGTCCGGTAAGCTCCGGCATACTTATCTTGCCGAACCTAGTTACTATTGTTAAGTTTGCCAACGGGGAGTCTATACGTCATACGAATATTATTTGCATACATCACAGAAGCGGTCTATTGAATGTAGTCAACCCGTGCTGTTCACTACCTGTTCGCTGCCTTTGAACCATTTTCGTTTTTAGTTAACGCGCGTTCAAAATGACGTCGTTCCCTTCTACACACAATCATGACAAACACTCACACACACCTTACACTTTCAAACATACACATGCGCAAACACACGACCCGACTGAACTAACTCCAACACAGACACACACACACATACACGCATTCAATCACACAAAACACACACACACTTACACACACGTATACTCAAACGCACAAACATCCACTCCCGCACGCACACACGCACTCGCACTCAAACAAACAACAATGCACACAAACACCCCACACATGCGCTCACACAAACACAAACCCTTACACACGCGTATACACACAAACACAACATTAATACAACTCCCACACATACGCATACAGATACACAACACACACCCACACAAACACAAACACATGAATGCACACTCACAAATGCACACAAACACCCACACACGCACATCCACACACACAAACACACACACTCATCCACGCGAGCACTCAAACAAACACAAACACACGCACACACTCAAACAAAAACCCATACCCGTAATACGCATACACACACGCACGCAGGCACTCGCATTCCAACAAACAAAAACAAACACATATACACTCACAAACACACACACACGCACAAATGCGCACACACGTACACAAAGCCACAAACGCACACATTCAAACACACACGCATACACCAGTTACATAATCCACCACACATACACATACACACGTATAAAACACACACACACAAACACATATACATGTTGATACTTCTCTGATTACGTAATTCTGAAGACGGTGCACTGGATTTTCCGACGAACCTGAAATCGGGCATGAACTAGTGCTCAGATTGGCCAGACGACGAGAGAGAACGTAAGTGACGTAATTTCTCGCCTAAATGACGTCATTTCTTCTAGTAGGGGCCACAAATATGGGTGTTCACTGCAGTTTGGGGTACAATCGTTTTACTTGGCATACAAACTCCTTGGATCAAAAGAAGAAAATTTATCCAAAGAGACACTCTGTATCAATTATGGAAATTAGGCCGAATTTGCATAGATACAGAGTGTCTCTTTTGACGAATTTTCTTCTTTTGATCCAAGGAGTATGTATGCCAAGTAAAACAATCGTACCCCAAAATGCAGTCATGGACCCCTTAACCACCCCACTACTCGTCGTCCTCAGGTTTGCGAAAATACCGTATTGAAGTCTTGCGACGACCGGGTATACCGTTCTAAAGTCACGTGACCTTTTGAAAGTGAACGTCGGCCCGAAAATCGCTAAATTTGTATGATTTGTGTACAAATCCTATGGAAATTGATTTTTTCCTAGAATAGACAAAAACCTTCATTATTATTCATTCTAATCACTGCAATCATTTAATTTTGGGCTTAAAATGGTTGGATAATGGTCAATAACTTATTCCATTGGAAAAAAAAACAATAAAAAACATAAGTCGAAAAAACAAAGAAATACATAAGAAATTCCCCAAAAAAGAAATACATAAGGAACATTTTGGCGCAATTTTTAATGTTCAAATCCTGTTAATTAAGTCATAAAGAATATTCATGCACAAAATTAGCATATTCTGAGCAATATTTAGTGATTTACAGACAAAAAGGGGATTTCTGCATAAATTTGCATAATTAATAAAAAATTGATTATTTTCAAAAAAATAACAAGGCAATCTTGTAGATTATGTTGCAAGCTATCTGCGTGCCAAATTGTGTTGCGGCCGCGCGTTCGACGACCGAGATCTCGGGGGGGGGGGGGGGGGTGGAATCCACCCCCCCCCCCCCCCCGGCCAGAGCATAGCCAAAATAACCCGGCCTGGTTAGGGTTAAAGGGATAGATGAGTTTTGGTAAAGAGAGTACAGCTTTGGTCAAACTCAATTTTAGTAGCCAAAACCTGCACCATTACATTACAAACAGTAATAACTCTACCATGCTCGAAAGGAATTAAAAAAAATAAAAATAAGTAAAAAGCCTGTTATCATTCAAAAAGAGCCATTAAAACTCAAAATGTTGTGTAGCGCCCCCTATACCAAAACTCAACTATCCCTTTAATACTAATAATTATAAAGCTCACGTTCCGACTTTCAATTTCTTCCTCCCCCCCCCCCCCACCTCCCCCCCCCCCCCCTCAAAAAAAAAATTGCACTTAGAACCATTTTATAAACACCATTTTTAAAATGTCCTCCCCTCCAAAATGGTATCAAAAGGTGTGTGTGTGTGTGTGTGTGTGTGTGCGTGTGTGTGTGTGTGTGTGTGTGTGTGTGTGTGTGTGTGTGTGTGTGTGTGTGTGTGTGTGTGTGTGTGTGTGTGTGTGTGTGTGTGTGTGTGTGTGTGTGTGTGTGTGTGTGTGTGTGTGTGTGTGTGTGTGTGTGTGTGTGTGTGTGTGTGTGTGTGTGTGTGTGTACGTGTACGTGTACGTACGTACGCGCATGGGTAGACGGACTTCACCATGGCATTGTTAGAAATCCAGCACAGTAAATCGCCGCGTCGCGATCAGACTCTTCAAAACGGATCCATGCCACTGAATGAAGCTAAAACACCCCCTTGAAAAAATCCTGAGTACGCCTATGCTGTGTACTTACAATTCGACAATATTATGTTGGCGCCAGTCAAAAAAAAAAAAAAGAGTGCGATCGGGCACAAACCAGGAAAGGATTGAAAGTTAATGTGAATAACTATTTTGTAATATATTATGCTGCAGTATAAATGACAATGTTGTACCCTTTCTGTAACTTTGTAAGGTTTTCTAGATATTTTTAGATAATGGTATTTGTTGAATAATTGACAAAAAGTGCAAACGCTGATCGTAGTCTAATTATAATGTTCCTACATCAATAAAACTTACGTTGGAAAATAGAAAGGAAATGAGAATGCAATTGACCTTGCTTTAATTGATGTACGTGTGTGTGTCTGTTTATCTGTATGACCAAATATCGTCGACATCCATGGGCGTCGATCGCGGAGGGTATAGGGGGGGGGGGGGGGGGGGGGGTAGATCCCAAATGTATGTAGGCTGTGCAGGCCCGTAGCCAGGGGGTGTGTTGCCCGCTACAGAGGGCGGGAAACCCCACAGATCCACTTACGAGAGAGATCCACTTCCTATAAGCATGCTAAAGGGGCCGTCACATTTCCAAAACGGAGCCCGCCCGACTTCTCTGCGAGCTCAAAAAGGCATTTTTGGCCAGGAATACGGCCGGTGTCTGCTCGATAACTGCGGGCACCGCCTTTAGGAGTCGGCCGACGTTCGCAGGGCACCGAAACCTGCATGCTCCCAAATTCAGCGATTTTCGCTCGACTTCTTTTGTTTACTGACGGGCGCCTAATTTCTAATCACTGATGTCCATAGGGTTCTCCCGAGCCCCGTCCAGTATGTGACGGGGTATATTTCAAGCGGAAGAATACGCTCGACTCCCTGACGGATTTAAAATTCGGCGACTCTTTGGCGATCTATAAATTCCCACGGGGTCCGTTGCATTTGTGACGTAGGCTTAAGCACACCTCTATCTAGTCAGGACAAAAAGTCGACTACGTATGGGGTTTCCTTTAAAATATCTGACGTCATACTCTCACCCCGGCCCCATGATGATGTAGTAAGTGGGACAACAAGCGGAATATAATCTCTATCGTAAAGTGGATCTGTGGGGATTCTCACCATGGCGGGCAATATCGGAAAGCAGGTATTTAGGGCATACATCACATCAATATAAGAACATCTGTTATGTTATTATGACAAAAGTAAGAAATCATTACACATGTTAGCCACCATGGCAGCGGCCAAGAGCGATAAGGGCGGACATGCATTCACAATAATCCAAACGGGAGTAGCAATATAGCGAATAATCGTTAGAGCTAAAATAAACAAATCATGATTATATAACTTGCTGAACCCATATTCTAACGAGCGCACAAAAACAAAATATAGTTGAAGCAAAGACTTTAAATGAATGACAAAAGCACAGTCTTACATTGTTTTGAGTGAACATTGATTCTTATACCTTTTTATTCCAAGTATGTTTCGAATAATACAAAAAGTTATTCTTTATCCAATATCCATTTAAATCAGTCACGCGTATGATTTAGTGGATTCATCGCTTCTCATGTAACAGCTTGTATAGCTTCTTTTTATTTCTCCAATAACACATCTTGTCATAATTTTACATTTATTATAAATTGGCTATTAAAGTTGGAGTCTTAGAGGAGATTCATTAACAGGTTATGACTGAGGTAAATTGCAATTAGAACGTTTTGATATACACTGTGGGTCATACGACTTATTGTCATAATTGTCCCTCCTTGTGGAGAAATGAATTGGAAACAGCGGTTTAAGGGTTTGGAGGGGTATTTATTTTAATCATTGTACACAGTTTGATAGATGTAGCCCGGATTCACAAAGCAGGTTTGTAGGAGGTTTGTACAAACCATGGTTTATCCATGGTCTACATCTATGGAGTGCCATTTGTAAACTGATGGAAAAAGAATGTAAACTCCTTACTTGTTAACAATGTTGATGGTACACATTTACAAAATTCACCAAATAAATGTTTGTCTTCTCACATGGTGAAATTTGCTGGTTAGCAAGCACTAACAGTTACATCATTAGAAAATGTTTTACTTGTATACGAGAAGCACTCCATAGATGTAGACCATGGATAAACCATGGTTTGTACAAACCTCCTACAAACCTGCTTTGTGAATCCGGGCCATTATTGTTTGTTAAGACTCAGATGGAATGACACACTTATTGCTGGCATTGTCCATAGAAATTAGTAAAAGTAATTGTGTGTCTGTTTTCACGGATCAGCAGGGAGGAAATTAATATGCCGTCTAACTGCAGCGAAACGTTGAGTCCAACATGTCCAAGGGGTTAACTAGTTAACACTGAGAAGCTGCAGTGATGCGGTGAGCCCATCGACATCGATGGTTGAGCCTAGTCCAAGCAGATGACATCTGAACCTAAACCACGTTGGTCTCCTGTAACAAAATGGACAATTAGCAATACTGTGAATATAAATTAATAAGAACAAAAATGAGATCAATCAATCCATCCTTCATCCATCCATCCATCCATATATCCATCCATCAATCGATCAATCAATCAATCAATCAATCAATCAATCAATCAATCAATCCATCCATCCATCCATCCATCCATCCATCCATCCATCCATCCATCCATCAACCAAACAATCAATCAATCAATCAATTAATCAATCAATCAATCAATCAATCAATCAATCCATCCATCCATCCATCCATCCATTCGATCGATCGATCAATCAATCAATCAATCAATCAATCAATCAATCAATCAATCAATCAATCAATCAATCAATCAATCAATCAATCAATCAATCAATCAATCCACACGATCAAACGTGCCGCAATATTACCGTGCTCGTTGTCGATCTTGGCGCAAATGTTCTTGTAGACACCAAGCTGTCTTACTGCCTCGAAGGCGGGATTCCACCACTCATTCAAGGTGCTGTGCATCCGGGACATCATGGCTGCCCCGCCCCGTGCGCAGTTGGTAAATGTGCCCCCGACCTGCTGCAGCCCGCTGCCGTTCGGATCATTCTCGTGGGTAAAAATGGCGTGAACCTTTAACAAAAAATTGATACTTTTTAGGAGCTCAGCAAAAGTCATGGGGGTTCACACGAGGGGGGTCAGTCCAGTGACGAAAGGGGGATGCGCTCCCCCAAAAGTAAAATGAATATTTGTTATCCGCCTTCCTTTATAGCTATGCCACTGTCAGATAAGTAACATATTTTGCCATCAGGGAGAGCATAATTACAGGATACATCAAATAAAGTACAAGAGGGGGTTTAAGGAAACTAAGTGGAGGCTCTGGCATGTTTAGTACTAACAAATGTTCACCCATGCATACCTCATTGCTGTTGACAGCTGCTATCATGCCTTCACGGTCCGGGTAGTGAACGACCTGAGAAGGGTCTAGAGGAACACCCTGTGCAAGATAGAGCAACAAAATAGTGCGTCAGAATAACAATTTTAAAAAGAAGATGGTTAGAAACATCTTAAATTTAGCTAATACTTAGTTCAATCCAGAATGGTCCTTACCAATTAGTTGTTGTAAAACCAGGAAACTTAATCAAAGATTTAAGAAAACTATTAGTTGTCCTACACTAACTAGTAAACTTACTAGCATAAGACAGGGGATTCAACAATAGATGGATGGATTTGATATGGAGTAGTTCAAGATTCTCCTAATTTTCAATATTATTATTATAGGCCTATATGAAATTAATTTACCAGCATTTGAGGAAATAATATAGAACAATTCTCATAATGAAATATTTCATTTATCTAAACACATTATTTTGAATTGCTCTATACTTCTTATACAATTATGAATTACTTTATACAATATTCAGTGTTGTAATGTGCATTTAATGATTAGTAATTATGCACGATGATTTGATATTCATTTTTTTGTAGGGTAGCTTTCTTTATATTATAGTGATTTACTTTTCTATATTTTGTACTCTGCATAAATTGATTTGAATTCGAATGTAACAATTACTGTATTGTTTTATGTATACTACATCAATGTACACTGATCCTTTCAGCACTGTTGCTTATATCAGTTTGAAATGTATACCAATAACTAAATAAATGAAACTAAATCAATCAATAACGCATTTTCGTGCAGGGGGGGGGGGGGGGGTGGGGGGGGGGGGGGGGTTCCAGAGAAAGCAGCCAGATGCTCAATAATAAGCCACGGATGAAGAAGGGTGGATGATCCACGCGGTATCATCGAAAGTATGTACGTGGGAGGAGGAAATTATGCCTGAAGACTGAGAGAAAAGCATAAAAATCAACTAATTTACAAAGGGATATGTTTCACAATATAACAGCAAACAGCCCCCCCCCCCCCACCCCCCACTCCGGTGCCACCTAGTAGTATCATTATAAAACTGCATTCTACCGTAATTGTGTCCGAGTTTCTTGCCAGGCAGTATTCATCGGTGAACCAGCCGTCCCCGAAGCCGATCCGCTGATCTGCCCCGATAGAGGTGGGGTCGAATCCGTTCGGGTTGTCCTGTTTCACGTAGAACGCTCCGTCAAAGGGCTTGCGCAAATCATCGGTAAACTGGAAGACCAATGCCCTCTCATACGTGTTAAACCAACCTAGACGGGAATATGTCAGGGTTAAATTTCATCAAAATTTAGATTAAGTTAACAATTTTAGAAAAAGCTTTAACAAGATTGTGACATAGTTTATAATCCACATCGTTCAATGATTATTGCTGAACGGCACATCATGATATAAGCGACCCTCATCACTTATCACTATATCATCGACAGCTCTAAACTGGTCCTACACATAGCAACATTTAAAACAATAAATTGTATATTTGTTTAATGAAACAAGTGCATTCTGTCAGTAAACAGGGAAATATCATGATGACCTCAATAGCGACCATGTGTGTTTTATCAAAAGGAAATGCAGGAAGTCCGTATAATGGTCATTTATTTTCCGGACAAACTAAAAAGGTCAAACGGTCTGGTAATATCTAAAACACTGGCACGTTGTCACCCTGTTGAAAGTTATTTGCACTTTGCGAACAATTCCTTCAAGACATGCATTCTATTTTGTAGAAAACGTATATATCTAAATAGGTTCGATCATGACATAATATCAAGTAACATAAAAGCTGTAGATATGTATCCAAACTTACGTTGGCGATTTTGGACTTGACTCTAACCATAAGCAATCATTTAAGTGTAGTGTGTCAGTGTATGCGTGCGTATGTGTGTATAAGTATGTGCGTGTGTGTGTGTGTGTGTATGTGTGTGTATGTGTGTGTGTGTGTGTGTGTGTGTGTGTGTGTGTGTGTGTGTGTGTGTGTGTGTGTGTGTGTGTGCGTGTGTGCGTGTGTGCGTATGTGCGTGCGTGTGTGTGCGTGTGTGCATAGGTGCGTGTGTGCGTGCGTGCGTGCGTGTGTGCGCGCGTGTGCGTGTGTGTGTTTACCTGTGTATGTATGATACTTTTCTGTCTGTCTTTGTCTGTTTGTGTGTATGTGTGTGTTCATGAATGTTTACTTTGTACCTGTGCATCCGTCGTACCATCCGTTCATCAGGCCCTGACCCCCACGCGCTTGTTGTCCAGCCTGCGAGTCCCAACAGTTGTTATACACGTCCCATACCAGACGACAATTCTTGTCGGCTTGGGCACACACTTTATCGTGTTTGTTAGAGCAGGAAGAAAAATAAATATGAAGTTATTCAGAGGCGGGGCATAACGGGATTTTTATTAATTTTGTTGACATCATGACATGCACAAAATCTGACAAAGGATTGATAAAATATGTACATTTCTGGGATCTGTTAATTATGTCCACTGGAACATGTGTGAAAATTCCATGATAAATGAATGTCATATGATAGAGTAATGAGCGAAAATGCAAAGTGATGTTTGCTAACCCATTGTACACAGCAGTTAAAGATTCTCCCAGGGAGAATTTCACATCCGAACACTTCAATCATAAGTATCTTTATAACGAGAGAGAATTTCAGAAAAATCGAACCGCATGCGCCATATTTCTATTGTTAATACCAATAGCCAACACCGCTATTTGGCTAGAATGATACTTGATGCTACAAGATCCTTTTAAAAAGAAAGAAAAAACGGTATTTCGTGCGATTGGAAGACATTATTTCGTCTACCTGCGTGTATTATTTTGTTGCTGACTTTGAACAAATTCCCTGACAAAAAATCGTGTAAGCTATCTTCAAAAATTAATCGCTCAAACTTTTCCTATGGCATGGAAAGAATATAAAAGCTATTCCGATGCCATAGTGTGAGTAATACATTTTATACTATATAAATTATTTATGAATAAAAAAAATGACGCGACGGTCCATTCTAGAAATGCGACTATTTATTGTTGGATTCGAATGTCTTTATGACAACCAAATTGTTATGAGTATCGAATAAATTATTATCACCTGCGCTAATCACATCGACGTGAAATCCGCGGAGGGTTCCCGTAGTATCATCTCTTAAAAGAACAAAAAATATACACAATATAATTAGTTAATACGTTGACAAACTTGTTAAATACGTGTTAAATGTGTGCTTTAAGTAGCAAATTGTCACTAAAAGGCAATGAAAACTAATTGATGTTATCTTTGTAAGCCAACATACTATCAAATAATAAAATAGCATTATACAGCCGGGACCGCCACATTTATCTCTTTCTCAGTCATCGTGACTACCGGTATTCTATTTTTTAAAAGTATATAAGTGTGAGAACCGAGACCCCTCTGTTCAAGTATAGATCCGGGGGAACCCGATTGTCTTTGTTATTTTTTCATTTATATTTCTGTTCAATTTCTCTCTATTCGGAAACAAATTCTAGATGCAATTGTAGAACGATGGATGTTGCATTATATTTATAAAAGTATTCACCACTTCTACACAAGTTAAATATATATGTAAAACTTAACACTTACATGTATTCCATGACTGACCCGTCGTGTCCGATGGCGAAAAGCCAAACATCATCGTCATACTTGCTGCTCGCACCTGATTCAGAGCCAATATGACAAATTCAATACAACCAACTCAATAATCATGGCTGTATTTGCAATTAATATTGACAATCATTGAAATGAATTAAAATTAGTGTTCACATATATCATTCGTCATTCGTTCGCCTGAAGAAGAATGTGATCCATTGATTTACAATAACATAACATGATATAATTATTATTCATACATTTGTATACATACCCTATATAGTAAATTAAAGCTGTGGTATCAGTTTATAAAGTGCATTTGATATTTTAGTAACCACGGAAATATTTTATTTTAGGTCCCGAACGCGACCCAAAATGGATATTTCTACAGAGTACGTGTCCCAGAAAAAACGAAACCGGATTTCATGGCAGAAAGTTTATGCCATTATGAATAATTCTTTGGTAAGATATACAGGTACATGTATGTAAAGCTCTGTTTCTCTTCTTTCATTTGATGTACAACTTATGGCACACACCTTATGCATGACTGAATTAAGACAATGGAAATTATTACCAAAATTCTAC
>JBAMJV010002031.1:0-43016 GCA_037951105.1 Echinarachnius parma | reverse complement strand
TTACCGAAGAGTGAAGCAATTAACTTCTTGTAATTAATATACCAATAGACATATTTTTTTCAAATAAATGTTGTAATACTCTTTGAACATTAGGGAATGGACTATGAGCCAATATAACATGATAGCATTTGAAACTTCACAGAGATTGGACCATAACTAAAGCACTTGAAAATCCATGTCCATTTTGCCGTCCTTCCGTTACCGGCCTCATTAGTGTCCATATCTAATAAACGTAATGTAAAAAAAAAAAAAAAAACAGGAAATCAAAGGTGTCCCACCAAGAGTCTCAGAAATGTTATTTACAATGATGAATTGAAAGATTAAACGAGAACTTGTTTGAGATTTAATCTCAATTATATAAGTAATAAAAATGAGGGATTACGTCATATGAAGACCCCGCCAGTGCGCATGCGCTAATCTGCAATATTCGTAGATAGTAAGGATGTGCCTGCTGAATCAACAGAAAGATTAAGAGAACTATAATTAATACCCAAAACAAGGGAGGGTACGGGAGGGACGTAATCCCTCATTTTTATTACTTATATAATTGAGATTAAATCTCAAACAAGTTCTCGTTTAATCTTTCAATTATACTACGTAATACCATTTCGGGATTACGTCATATGAAGTTTCGAAGCTCAGCAGGCACATCCAATCCTGTGAACAATATAATGTAAAAATACATTTATTGAGAGAAAGGTAGCACATGAGAAATATGCTAGTAACACGGTAATCAACTGACCTTGCAATTGTGATGTCATCGAGTTGACACCTGGCCGTGTCTATGACGCGAGTGTCCGTTTAAGACTTTATGAGAGCACCTGTGAAGTTTGCGCCCCTGTTCTCCACTGGTTTCATGTAATAGGATCGAAATGTCCTTTCCGAAGACCAGCCTGCCTGGGCTAGGATATGCTTGATAGGTAGGTTTGCACTGTTTGCTGCTGAAGTAGCTGCAGCTCTAGTAGAATGTGCTTTGTAGATGTCTGTCTTGATCCCCGCCGAGGTCAACGTTTCCTTCACCCATCTGGCGATAGTCTGTGTAGTAACGCGTTTGTGCGGTTTCTTGAAGCTGATGAACAGGTAGCGTTCACCACCTCTGATACTTTCTGTTCTGCGCAAGTAATGTCGCAAGTAGTTAAGTACACAAAGCCTCCTGTCTGGTGGATATGCCTTCATTTTCAAGTTGAAGTTCACATTCCCTGGTTTCGATTGTTTTAGGTCCTTAAATATGAACACAATTTCTCTGCCCTTGATTTTCATGTAGTCAAGATGCAAGCTGTGTAGAGACTGGACCCGCTGGGCCGATATCAGTGCCATAAGTGTGCACAGTTTCATAATTAAAGTTTTTAGCGTGAGCGAATTCGCTGGTGCCCACTTCCGTAGATGGTTAAGCACTAAGTTCACATCCCAAATCTCCTTATATCTTGGCGCTGGAGGGCGTAATTGGAATGTTCCCTTACAAAAACGACTAACAAGAGGATGAGTTCCAACTGAACACGTCGAGTCCTCGAGTACTAGAAATGCAGACAAAGCGCTGCGTGCAGAATTAATGACACTGTAACTAGCTTTTTCATTTTCAAAAAGTTCTGATAGGAAGTCAACGACTTCAATTGATCTCGCCTGGAGATAGTTCAAGCCTTTCTTACGGCAGTATGCCTTCCATTTCTTTATATAAACGGCATAATTTTTGGTTGTTGATGCTCGCCACGATGCTGCTATTACATTGATAGCCCTTGCACTTAAACCTTTACTTTCTAGTGGCTGGCGCAGCACCTGCAACAAAGCAAATCAAGTTGATTATTAAGATGGTGTGGCTCATTAGTAATTGGTTGCGCTTGTAAGTCTGGTCTTCTAGCAATGAACATGGGTTCCCCGATAATCATGCTTTTTAACAGAGGAAACCACGGTTGTGTAGGCCAGTTAGGAACTACTAGCAGGCCTGTTGCATCATCACATTTTATCTTTTGCAAGCATTTTGCGATGAGGCAGAAGGGTGGGAATGCGTAGAAACTCAATGGTTTCCAGTCGATTGTGAAAGCATCGACTGTCTCAGCTCCAGGGTCAGGCAGCCATGAGATGTATCTATCAATTTGCTTATTTAATCTTGATGCAAATAGATCAATTTCTGGAGGACCAAATTGCTGTGCAATTTCTTTGAATGCATCTGCATTTAACATCCACTCTGTCCTGTGGTTAAAGTGTCTAGACATGTGGTCTGCCTCTGTGTTTAGTTTCCCTGGTAAATGGGCAGCTGATACCCATATGTTTCTACTCATGCACCATTTCCAAATGTTTTTGGCTGCCTCATTACAATCTGGGGACTTGCATCCACCCATATTGTTGATGTATGCTACTGCAGTTACATTATCAACACGGAGCAGTACATGAACATTTCCCATGTCAGAACAAAAGGATTTGATGCCAAACCCGGCAGCTACCGTTTCGAGGTAGTTTATGCCATGCTGCCTTGCTTTTTGCAGCTCTTTTTCATTCCATCTACCGCCTGTGCCTGTTCGGAGGTTAGTGGCACCCCAGCCAGCTCCGCTGGCATCCGTGCGCAACTCAAGATCTGGTTTAGGTCTTCTAATTTGGGCGAATGAAGACGAAACATGTTCGACCCACCATTGAAGTTCGCCCTTTCATTTGAAAGTGTCATTTTCCTATCGTAATGACCTTTGTTCAATTGTAGTGATGCAATTTTATCTCTTTCTAAAGTACGATAGAAGAGAGGCCCATATTGGACCGCTGGGAAAGTTGCAACAATCTTCCCAATAACCCTGGCAACGTGCCTTATAGAGGGCTCCTTATTATTAATAAGTTCTCGACAGAGGCGTTCGATTTCGAGCGCTTTGCATTCTGGGAGTCTGATTGTCATAGTTTCTGTGTTCAGAACAAAGCCAAGGAACAAAATCTCTTTGGTGGGTGTCAGTACCGATTTTTCATGGTGAATGATAAACCCGAGTTGCGCAAGGATGTCAGTGGTAGCTTTTACAGCTTCTATGAGCTTTCCTTTGTCCTCTCCAATGAGGATTATGTCATCCAAATATCCTACCACAACATGACCAGCTTGTCTGAGCTTTGAGAAAACTGGCTTTAGCAATTTCGTGAATAGTCTAGGTGCAGTACTGAGACCATTGGGCAATGCTTTAAACTGCCAGCATTGACCATTGAAAATAAATTTGAGGTATTTCTTATCCTCTGAGTGAATCGGTACTGTGTAATATGCATCTCGGAGATCGACTGAGGCTAGGTAATTGTCAGGGGATACAAGGTCCAACACCGTGTGGATATTATCCATTTTAAAATGCTGATACAACATGCATTTATTCAATTCTGAGAGATCAAGGATTAAACGTACACCTCCATTCTTTTTTGGCCTAGTAAAAATATTAGAAATGAATTCACCCTCTTCATGATCACAATAACATTTCTCAATAACATTTTTACTATGGAGGCTATTTATCTCTTCTTGTATGCATTTGGCGTCAGTGACGCTTCTTTTATATTGTCTGGCCTTCAATTCATGAAAGGCTTGGACTTTTTCTTCATCAAATTCGATCTTGTATCCCGTGACAGCCCTAATAACAATAGGGTCTGTAGTTAATTCTTGCCAATTTTTCTTAAAAAGTCTCAGTCGACCTCCAACTTGTGGGTTATTAGCATTAGTCAAGTCATTATTTTCATTTGAAATATGATTAGAGTGTGGTTCACTCACCTTGTCTTGACTTGGGAGTTCTACTTTCTCCTCTGCTGGCCTGAGGGGCCCTTTTGGGCACCTGGCGCTTGAGTCTGTGGCTGTCTTTGAGCCTGTGTCTGAGTGTGCGGAGGCAGTCTGCCCCTCCTGTTCTGTCTGTACCCTAAAAAAGGGGCACTCGGCGATCCTGACATTGGCCTGGAATACGCCTGGGCTTGGCTCTGTGAGTCCCAGCGGCGTCCCGGTGCATTGTAGCCACGTCCCCGGTAGGGATGCGAAGCAAAGCGGTGATTGGATTTCCCCCTCATCACACCGGCCGATGCCAGTTGCTGATCTTTCAGATCCTTGACCTGCTTGCCGAGGTCATCACCGAACAAAAGCCGTGTGGCTGGCAGAGTCGGTTTGCACAGGTGTGTGAACCTTGCATTCAAGTCAGGTTTAATTAGCTCTTTTCGTAGGCAATTGAGCTCAAAGTTGGCGTTGCAAATCAGCGCCAAGGCATCTTGCTGTGTGTCAGAAATATCACCCGTAGAAACGGAGCGAGTAAATGCAGAGATGCCACGAGTGAGTGATCTTTGCACTCTCTGTAATTTCAGGTCACGACTTTTAGTCGTCGTAGGCAGATAGTCCCATATCGGGGGGTTCACCTTTGGTGTATCTATTATCTGACAATTGCTCGGAACTGGATATTTAGCAGAGACTTCTTCAAGAACTTTCACCTCTAATTGGTGTGTCATAAGGTAGGAAGTGGATTGGGCTACCTCTTCTTCAATCGGGTCTCCAATATCCGATACCATTGCAAATTTTGCGGCAATCGAGGGAATGACAAAATGATCAGGTTGCGGCATGTCCGCGTCAAAAGTCTCGTCTTCCGAGCCGGCGCCTGCCTCCGCATCAGCGGGCGGGCCGTAAAAGTTCATGAGCCCAGTGGGCAGAACGTCATTCCCGTGCTCGATAAAAGGCCGTTGCACGTAATCTTCTTCGCGCTTGCCCCCGTGGGGCCGCGGGAAGTGGATGGGAGCGAGCTACCTGTGGCAGCTGTGGGTTTCGCAACGGGCAACGCCTCAACGACTCGCACTAAAAGCGCTTCCATTTTATCCAGTCTGTTGTTAAATGTGGATAAGGGAACCGTAGATTTCCCTTTCTGACCCTTTGGGTCATTCTGTTTTCCTGTCTCGCCCGTTGCCTGTGGCTCCGAGTTTGAGTTCGATTTTGCTTTCCCCGATCCACTCTTGCTAGCTTTGCTAGCTGCGGTCGTACCGCCAGAGTTGGATTTCTTTAGCCCGTCAGAGCCCGTGGCTCCCGCGCTAGGCTTTGCCTGAGACGCGGACGGGGGGCATGCAGCCGTGCTGCTTTCCATTTTGGAAATGGTAATTTCTGACTCAAATTTACACTTCGAAAATACAAGATTTCGAACAAAAATTAGTTCCAAAAGAACGAGAATATATAAAATAATCTGATAGGTCGGATTGTTACCTGTAAAGGTCGGGGATTGCGCTGATAATTAGCAATTCTCTAGGTAAACGAAAGGCGTCCTTTCACTAGAAAATACACGCGACTGAGGAATTGCAGATTAGCGCATGCGCACTGGCGGGGTCTTCATATGACGTAATCCCGAAATGGTATTACGTAGTATAATCATAAGCAGGATCCTGGAATTATTTGATTAAATTTCAAAAGTTGCATCTGAATGTCCTTCCGTTACCTTGGAATTGCCCAATGGTTGTTCTAACCTGTTGTATATAGTCTTCAACAGTGGCCGGCATGTCAAAGTTGATGACCATCCTGACCCCAGGGAGGTCTATACCCCTCCCCAGCACCCCTGTACTGACCAGCACCTGGTATGCCCCTTCATATAACCCCCCCCCCCCCCCCCCCCATTTAAAACCCATTCAGGACTAGTACCAATACTACTCGAGATGGGCTAATAGATAATGCATCATACATAAAAACAATAGCTTGAAACAATCTTTATTCTAACCTGGTGAATGTAGTCTTCCACCGAGGCCGGCATGTCAAAGTTGATGACCATCCTGACCCCAGGGAGGTCTATACCCCTCCCCAGCACCCCTGTACTGACCAGCACCTGGTATGCCCCTTCATATAACCCCCCCCCCCTATTTTAAACCCATTCAGGACTAGTACCAATACTACTCGAGATGGGCTAATAGATAATGCATCATACTTAAAAACAATAGCTTGAAACAATCTTTATTCTAACCTGGTGAATGTAGTCTTCCACCAAGGCTGGCATATCAAAGTTGATGACCATCCGCACTCCTGGGAGGTCAATCCCCCTCCCAAGCACCCCTGTGCTGACCATTACCTGGTATGCCCCTTCATCGAACACCCTCCCCCATCCCCCTTCAACCCATCCAGGACTGTTTCTGAACATTCTCTGACTAGGGTCTATGGAGAGTGCATGCTAAATTAAAATCAAATAATCGTGAATGGTTAAATAAATCTTTGGTCTCACCTGGTGAATGTAGTCTTCCACCGAGGCCGGCATGTCAAAGTTGATGACCATCCGCACTCCTGGAAGGTCAATCCCCCTCCCCAGCACCCCCGTACTGACCAGCACCTGGTAAGCCCCTTCCCTGAACCGCTGCAGGATCTCAGACCGCTGTGTTTGGGGTTTGTCTCCGTGGAGAGATGCGGCAGCTAGCTCACAGCTCTGAATTAGTTTCATAAATTTGATGCATTTCATTTAAAAATAACTTTGGTCATTGAGTATGATATAACCTATTCAACTATTGCCGTACTGACCAGCACCTGAACGGCTGTAGGATCTCAGTTCGCTGGATTTGGGGCTTGTCACTGTGGAGAGATGCTGTAGATAGCTCACAGCTCTGCAGTGTTATACATATGATTTGAAGAACATTATTCATTAAAACCTTGGCCAATTAGTATATGACAAAGCTAAACAGCATATTTGTGTAAACCAATTACTATCAAGTTGACCAAAAGGTACACTACATTGAATTAGAAAAATACGTTGTTGTACAGTGCCCCTCAGGCTTTTAAAATATACTTATGATAAATAATGATGTATTTTCTTTGGTTATCTAAGAATCAATACCAATACAAGGAGTTCTGGAACAATTTTCAATATAAACATAAATATATCCATGATTAAGAAGATATTTGAAAAATTAAAACCCATTATTATTTCATTGTTTACCCTAAGCCAAACCACATCGTTCAAAAGAAATATGGAAACAAGTGAAACAAAACAAGTGATTTCGGATGAATGCGGCAAAGTTAATGAATCAATTTAAGTTGAAAACACCTTTGTGAATTCCAGCTTACCTTTGCAACAGCGAGTGCTAGAAGATCTGCACCAGGCTTTGAATCGACAAACACAATCACAGGAGGCCTGCACAAGATAGACATGCAGAAAAGTAGATCAATAAGTTAAACAGGCTTGAACATCTTTCTTTTTGACATTATTTTATTTTGTTGTCTCACATTCAAAACAAAACCATTTTCGTTTTTGAAAGCAATTTAGGTATACTTGGAACAAGTTTTTTCAAAACTAAACACTTGCTATAAAAAGGAGATGAAACCAAATTATACAATCTCGTCACAAAATAGATACTGATTTTACACAATTAGATCAACATAAAATAATGCAGCATCATACCAATACAACAACAGTTATTTGGTACAAGCGCCTTACTAACTGGCATAGATCTTTAAGCCGTTGGGTGATCTATTCATTTATCCCCGTGAACAAAAGAAATGTCTGCAGATTATGCCATTATGGCATTACTGATTAATGTAAATAGTTGTTTCCACTGTTTTTCACATATGGCAATCGATCAACACAAATCATCACACTATGTAGAAATAAAGAATGTCACTTAAAGCGTTTTTGAAATTCAAAAATGTCAAACAAAATTCTTCTTCTTGGATATATTTTCAAGAACGACAAACATCAAGCTACATAGAAATAAAATCATCACCTAAAATGTTTTGGATCTTGCAGGATGGCAAACAACTTCTTCTTCTTGGCAGGATCTTCCACCCAGAGTATCACTTGCTTCACTGATGTGCACGGGGTACTTGGCTGCGAGGGGGACAAAAAGACAAGATAAGCACACGTTTTACCAATATTTAAGCAGGCCCATATCATTATATATTCACGAAAATAAGACTAATACAGATTTTTACAATTATATGCACAGCACTGGCATGCAGAAAACCCTTAGTTGCTAGTTATCTGTGAACCTATTTAAAATAGTGTCTTGTTTTGATTTTGGTTTTCCTGAAAATGATATCCTGAATAAGATAATATCTCTTGTCTCAGTGTTAATGTTGCTTGTTGCTTGTAGCTTTAAAGATGGATATGTTATATCTTTGTGCCAACATATATGATTCAGGATTGCCAAGCAAGGAGGTAGCCATTTTTTTGATGGAAGAAGGAATTGTGGCTGATGTGATAATCGTCTGGTATACATCAAGAAAATTATTTACCATGGACAATACACAGAAGAGAAGAAAAATCAATATCTTACCGTGCCAACAGATATGAAGACAGGGTTGTCGAGTAGGGAGGTAGCCATTTTTTCGATGGAAGAAGGGATGGTTGCTGATGTGAGGATTGTCCGATGTGCATCAGGTAGGTGTATCATGATGTCATAGACCTACACAGAAAATAAATTAGAATCTGTGATAGAACACTTGATGGAGATAAATTAATTTGTAGTGAATTGACTCTAAGGAAATGTTTATGAAATGGGGTCCTGGCCCCGTTTCATACAACTTTTTTGTTGTAGGTGTCCAATTATTGCAACTAGTAGGCCAACTGCCAAATCAGCATAGAGCATTACAGCTGTTGCCATGGTAGTTACACTAATTGAACACTTACAACAGTTGCAAAGAGTTTTATCTAACACCAAGTACAAAGCAAAGAATATTGTCCTACCTGCTGCTGGAATCCAAGCTGCAGCATAGTATCAACCTCATCCACCACAACCAGCCTCATGTCAGCGAGACTTACACCTGACAAACAGAGACAATAAGAACAATTAAATAATACCAACAACCAAAAGAAACAGGAAAGGGGGACTCAATTACTGTTTCTCGGCAAGAGCAAGACTTACACCTGAAAAATAGAGACAATTAATAACAGCTTAATTATACCAATGGCCATACAAAACAGCAAAGGGGAGGTTATTTCAGACACAAATACTGTTTTTTTTTTTTTAACAAGATCAATACTTACACTTGTAAAAAACAGAGACAATAAAAGCAACAACAATATAACCAAATAGCCATAAGAAATAGGATAAAGGAAGGTTAAATCAGTTATCAGCTAAACATACTGTTTCTCCTTGGAACTCCCTCCAGTATACAAATGATGCGCAGGTATGAGTGGGTCAGTAGGAATTGTTTGCACAAGGTAACTATGGAACTGTTAAACCCACGAGGCGAAGCCGAGTGGGTTTAGACTAGTTTCCATAGTTACCGCGTGCAAACAATTCCACCGACCCACGAAATAAACTTGCGCATCATCTGTTTTATAGAATGGGCATTGTTACGCCCCCCAAAAAGTCAAAAAATTAAAAATTAGAAAAATTACCGGATACATGAAATAATTTTACCGGACGCATGAAATTTTTTACCGGACGCATGAAATTTTTTACCGGACGCATGATTTTTTTACCGGACGCATGACATTTTTTACCGGACGCATGAAATTTTTACCGCACGCATGAAATTTTTACCGGACGCATGATTTTTTTACCGGACGCATGACTTTTCATGCATCCAGTACAATTAATTGTCTGCACAAATTTTGCTCTCAACCAATCAGATTGCAGGGATTTATCAACCCATTCTATAATAACTGATGAAATACTAGTCACTAATTATACAATTTCCAAAATTTAGCTTAATTAGTCTCTTCTTTTTTATTTATTTATTTTTTTATTTAAATTTTTTTTTTTTTTGGGGGGGGGGGGTTAAACATTATGACTGGACAGAAATTCTTGAGAAGGATATGTTCCCAAAACTTGTTTAAAATACCAGAGAATAAAATCAATTGTAATCATTTTGGGGATTTTAAAGAGCATTAGAGGGGCTAAATTTCAGAACAAATATTTTGAAGTTTATCCCTTTTCCTTAGCTATCCACTCCTCTTTCTCTTTCAATAGTTACTTTGTGCACTAATACATAGTTCTACTAGGAACTTCACTACATTATCCAATAATGATTAAAAAGATTAAAAAACGTACCTTCTTGTCTGATGATCTCTAGAATTCTACCTGGTGTACCTACAAGAAACTGGAAGAGAGAATATTACTTTCATGTAATCTGCTAAACACTGGTCTTAAAAACACTTGGGTTAGGGTCTATGAATAATGCATGTTATAAAGATAAATATTCTTCATTGGGTTAAAGGAACATTTAACACGTCTGTGATATTCTTTCCTGAAATCAACCTATTCTAGCATATTGCAATGGCAAACTACACATATAAAACAAGCAAACAAACAAAGTTACTAGAGTGGCTCTGCATTGCCAATTTTTTGTATTCCCAAGTAGGGAGAATTTGTTGGTTGAGAATGAGAAGGTCACCAAGTCAAATATTAATGTTTAACACTTTGAACCCTGCATTATTTTCACACATTAAGCATATTTTACTAGATGAATGAATATTGTATCTACATCATGAGTTATCACTCATTTATTCAATTTGCAAGAATAAAAATAATGTACAGAGAAATTTAGATGTTGATAATGATAATAATTATAACAATAATACCAACAATGGTAATAACAGATATAAACACAATTACCTCACTTACTGACTGTGCCACGCCCCCATGGCTTTATTTACTTTGACGACCACCAGCATGACCACCTGTTCCACCAGCATCCCAGCCTTTACCTTGCCCGCTTGTACAGGGCTGAGATTGTGTAGCTTCTGGTACACTCTTCTGTGTCCGTTTCGTCTTCAAAATCACTACTTTGACTAGTCAAAGTAGTGATTTTGAAGACGAAACGGACAACAAAGATTGTACCAGAAGGCTGGGATGCTGGTGGAACAGGTGGTCATGCTGGTGCCTGGTGGTCGTTCAAAGGTTACAAATCCAAGCCGTAATCGATGAAAACGGTATGCTGAAATACACACGGGGATCTCTACACAACGTAGAATAGAGATCAGGAGGATGACGTCATTATAACTAGGGTCACCTGACAGTTATACAGTCACATGATTTCAGGCCGGTTTACCGGCCTTTTGGGTATTTGCACGTTCTCTGTGGGGCCGGTTTTCTGACCTTTCGGGTTCAAAGGGTTAAAGTTTGGAAGCCCTGTAGAAAACTATTGTAGCTCTCCTTAATTTTTGATAAATATTTCAAAAACTAGAAATAATTAATATATCTGGAAATTTTGCATCAGATAGATTAGGCTTTGACCTACAAGATGGTAATGCGGACTCAATTTAACCAAAAATCGACTTCATGCCCTTCTTACTCTTACCCGACCAATTAACAATTCGAGACCTACCTGGACCCCCTTCCGCAGTCGGTGTAGCTGAGGGGGGAGAGGTAGCCCTCCTACCAGAAGAGCCGTCTTCATGCTGGACATTCCTGCACATAAATAATGGATAACAGTTCTGCGTCAGTCTTGATAAACAAAGTTAACCAACCATCACAGATAGGAACCAGCCTTCCAACAATAACAATTCCAACAACTACAAATCTTTTTAAGTTAAACATTCTTGTCTTCATTTATAAACTGAGTTCTTGTAGATCTTGTAGATGGATGTCTACCATAAAATTTGATTAATTCCAATCTACCTCACATCAAGTGGTACACATGGTTCCCGGTTGACTACTTTAGGTCGGAATCCTAGATATCTAGTAATTAAATTCAGGGGGCTACCAACACAGGATAGCAATCATAGCCCACCATTAAAGTGTGCAAATGTATCATTTATAGCAGGTTTTCACCATGCTCTTTACAAACAGATGGGGAGTCACAAGAGTTACTAGTAGCATAAAATATCAGGCAGGGCAAAAGATGCCAGCAATTCCACTGATGTGTTTGTGAGGTCTTCAGTCAGACAAATTGAACTAGGGGAAAAAATATACATTTCAGTGGCTACTGTTAAGAACCTTTTAGCTGGAAAATTGCGCTTTGAAATCTATTATGTATTGATGTATGTAAATGAATGGAGGCTCTTTGATGATTTTAGGGGGACCTTTTTTGACACTTCGAGAGCCAAATCACCCCAAAGCCTACATGTATTTTGTTCTTTGACATGCTCACAACTTAACTAACTCGCTACCCTGCAGTTGAGGGGGTGAAGGGAAACACTATTTTGGTAGACAAACAATACTACCTTTCATAAGCTGCTTGGCCTGGTCTTCAATCTGCATGGCAAGTTCTCTGGTCGGAGTCAGGATCAACACAAAGGGGTTCCTGCTCTCTTCAGCCACAAGGACTTGGTTGTAGATGGTGACCACAGCGGGAATGAGGAACGATGCAGCTTTATTGAAATAATAATAAGATTGTAATTTTACAAATGTGGGCAGATATGTGGAAAGGTGTACGTGTAACTACATCAACACAAGCACGAAGGGATTCCTGCTCTCTCAGCCATAAGGACTTGGTTGTAGATGGTGATCACAGCGGGAACGAGGAAAGACGCAGCTAATTTTGACCAATTATAATGATGAAGACTGCAATAAGAAAAAGCTGTAAGAAGTCGAGATAACAGTTTTAACCCACAATTAAAACACAACAACAAAATGACATGCAAACTGCTTCCTAGATGATCAACAAAACAGTTCTTTATATCCAAGAAATGTCCTAGAGGGTGGAAGGTTGGAGGTTCATGGCTCACTTGGGCCAACAACTGGACAATTCTTTCTGTTCACCTTAGCAGTGAATGGTGACCTCGTTATTCTTTGGGGCAATTTTAGGCAGCAAAAGGAGAGGGATATAGACTCTTCTGTTTGGACACTGTGCCATAGACACGACGAAGGGTTCATAAACCCCCATTGCAGCTTGTGGCCATTAGGCTATGGGAACCTTTACCTTTACCTAATTTCCAGGTTTCTATTTATTATAGACAGGTGATCACTAAAGCAGGTTTGACAATACATACTTTTCCCCGAGCTGGTCTGAGCACAGACCATGAGATCCCTGAGAGACAGAGCGACAGGAATGGTCTGCATCTGGATCGGTGTTGGTGTCAGGTAGCCTGATGCTTCTAGATTGGTTTGCACTGCAATAAAAGAATGGAAGAGAAGAAATAGCCATTATCAGAGATGCCAGTGAGATTACAAGTTGAGAGCCTAGAAAATTGAGTCACTGCAATGGTACCTGATTTTGTGTAAAAAATAGTATATATTAGCCTTAAAGGGATCTAGTAACTTTGTTGAGATGTGCAAAAACTGATGAATGGTTGATGCAATGTATACTGTTGTTATCTCATATGTCCTCAGGGTATTGTGTGAAAATTTTAGGTCAAATGGACAATGTATGGCCAAGTAATGAGCGAAAATGCAAAGTGATATTGGGTGATATTCACCAACTCACTGCATTCACTTTGTACAGGGATGAAAATCTCGCCCGGAGATTTTCTTATCTAAATACTTCAATCATACATATCTTTGTAATGAAAGGGAAATTTGAAAAACCGAAAGCTGTCCCATGATTTTATTGTTAATACGAATACAACAAGGTATAAAGGAACCGCTAGAATTAAAATTTTATTTTGAGGATTTGGACAATGTTACTAAGTCCCTTTAATTTCTATGTGACCAGGGATTGAATTCAGAGTTTCAGACTTTTGCCAGAAAATGGCATTACTGTATTATAATTGGCAATGGTGAACATCCAAAGCTGTCTAGATAATGATCTGGATTGGTGTTGGTGTCAGGTAGCCTGATGCTAATAATTGGGCTGCACTGCAATAAAAGAATGAAAATCCGCTAATAAACTAATCCCAGAAAACCATCCAAATAATCTAGATTATGAAGGGAATATTACCCAAGACCCCAAAATATGGTCTTCATAAGCAGGAGGTTTCTATAAACAGGTTTATTACATGCAAACTACTTTCCAGGCAAGATAAGCAGGTGGTCTTTACATACAGGAGATCATAGGAGAATAGTAGGCTTTAAGTATATCTTAAAATTACTTACACTTGTCTGGTAGACCCAGTTGTTTAAACTCTAAGACTGGCCTGTGTACGTTGATGCCCTCTACAAACAGCTGAACCTGGTAAGAAAAACAAAGTATACGATTTCAAACATTAACAAAAGTAAAGTTACAGAACTTGATATGGATACTTGATACTTAGTATGGGGATTCCTGGATGGGACTGAGCTCGAGCTAAGTTTAATTATGCACATACTTCTGTCCCTTGAGCTTTTTCTCTCTCTCTCTCTCTCTCTCTCTCACTCTCTCTCCCTCTAAACAATTGTAAGTGATATTTATTCGTACTGTATGATTTGTATGTTATGTATAATTGTGATATTTGTTTTATTGATTTTGACTTTTGCACACATTTGTTTAATGTCCGGCAACAAATTTTATGTTATTGTATTTTAACGTGACAATAAATTATCTATATCTATCTATCTATCTGAGTGAGATGAATGTGCCTGTTCTCCTTACAATGGTACATTTAAACACAAAGAAAATAATTATCAAATAGCAAAATAAATGGCAAATCATACATAATACACAATTGCGAAAAAGGGACATTGTTAAACCCAAACTTGTTGTGTAATATCAGAATTTATAGGCACCCATACATACTAGAGGGAGGTCATATAGCCTAGATGCTTGCCTCATATCTGATGTCTTGAATCTGTTCCCAGATAAGGCTCACTCTCTGGGTCAAAAGTCACATTCTCTACCTATGACTCAAACTCTTTTGTAGTGCTCATAAGATTAATGTACACTAAATGTAAGATGTATGATAATGTAAAACCTAAAGAATGTTTAAAGCTTGCCTCATATCTGATGTCATGGCATGTATTCCATAAAGAAATCTTAGCATTTTTGCTTATTATGAGCAAAACTGCTTAAAAGTTTATGGAATACAGCCTACGGCATTAGCTTAAGTAAGCAATTTTTCTTAGTCAGTTTGCTTATTGTAAGCAAGTTTTCTTACAAGTTTATGGAATACAGGCCCTGAACTTGTTCACTGGTGAGGCTTGCAACGTCCCCATGCTCCTTGTATACAAATAGTGTCACCTCATTATTCTCTGGGTCAAAGGTCACATTCTCTACCATTGACTCAAACTCTTGTGTAACATAATTTTAATGTACACTAAATACAACAACAAAAAAACATTTGTAGATATATGTACAATATGTAAACTGACAAAAATAGTTTAAAGCTACCTCATTTCTGATGTCTTGAACTTGTTCTGTGGTGAGGTTGGAGATGTCTCTATGCTCCTGGTATACACATGGTGTCGCCTCATCATTTTCTTGATCAGAGATCACATCTTCTGCAGCTGGGCCAGACTCTTCCTGATCTGATGACTTCTTAGCTTGAACCGTCTAGTGATGTAAGGAGAATGCAATCAAGGAAGATTAAGAACCTTGAACCTTGAAGAATTACTCTCCCAAAAGCGTAAGAAATGAGAATATAAGAAAATGAGAAGACAGTAGAGATTTATCTGACTATAAGGTCCATAATCAACATTTCTGATGGCTTCATGACACTTAGTTTTTGTAAATAAATGTACCCCCCTTTCTCTATGCAAAATGTAACCTATATATAGTAATATACCATACATTTACAAAAATCTAACAACAAATTAGTAAACAAAAAATATTCCCTGTCCCTGGTGACTTGACGATTGTTAAACACTTTTTTTTGGTTTAGTTCCAATTCATCAAACTGGCGAAATCAGAATTCAGTGGCTTAAGATTACAGATAAGTGATGTTAGGGGTGGGGTCAGGTCTGGAGTTGGGCTATAAAATAACTTTCAAGTATCATGTATAGTAGACCAAATTTAATATGGGAAATCAAGACATAATGGGTGTAGACCAAGCGACGACAAACCCTGCCCCGCCACCCCATCCCATTACTTACTTCTGTTTGAGGGACCTGTATGCCTCTCCTCACTAGGTTCTTTGCCTTGCATTCCAGACTGCAGACATCCGCGTCCGTCTGGTCGCAGATGTACTCTCCATACTTCCCGCACACCACGCAGACTGGCTCGTCTTCCTCTGGCCACCGCTGGTTCTTGCTGAAGGACACTATCGGTGGCATGTCATCATCATCATCACCATTGCCATCTTTATCACCATGATTACTCTCTTTGTCCTCTTGGTTGTCCTGCCCAACTTCAGCAGTCAGGATGTCTGCTCTTTTATTCCAAGATTCTTTTCTACCTTTCCTTGTATCTGATTCATAGTTTCCTTTTTTCTCCACATGGAGAGGTGACTGTTGCTTTTCACTACTTTGACTTTTGTTATCACCACAAGTCTTTCCTCTTTCAACAGAGCTTGATGAAATAGAAAACGTTCTCTCCTGTTCGACCTTTTCAGATTGATTTCCACCAAGCACAGATATTCTGTTAGATATGCCTTCACTAAGCTGTTCTAGCCTTTTCAGTCTAGTATCTAGCAGTTCTGGCACATTTCCCTCTTTCACAGAGAGACTTGGAGACAATATTGTGCTTGAACTTGAAGAGCTGCTCTCCTCTATACTTTGCTCATCCTTTTTAACATTTGAGATATGAACAGGTGCAGGCTGGACCACAGAATGAGACTCTGTCTGGGCTATCACTGCAGCAACAGGAAGTTCCGACTCCTCCTCCTGTAACAAGCTTGACACCTTGTCCTTTACTTCCTGAATCTCCTTTGTATTTATGCTGGACACCTCTTCTTCCTTGTGATAACTGGCAGATGTTAAGCTCAATTGCTTTCCCAAATGTTTTGGGCTAGGTTCCCCTGCTGTTGAATCTGCAGCTAAAGTTCTGCTTTCTCCTTCAGCTTCCACCAAAACTGGCTTTACAATAGAAGCACCGACATGGGCTGTTGTTGGAGGATGATGAACTTTGGATGCAGCTGGTCTTTTTGCACTTGATGGACAGCCACGGCCAGCACCACCAGCCTTCCTCTTTGCAACTGCCCGTGGAACAAAGTTCATGATGCTGTAAAATGTAAATATGTAAATAATTTCTATAATTCTACTTATAATAAATATGTTCTGAATATGAAAAGATATACACTAGTATTAGTATTATAAATGATGTGAACATGTATTTTTAGCATAATTTCATCATGATTGAATTTGAAGTTAACCCTCTGCCTCTGGCATTCTGTGTGGGCTTGATCATTGAAGGTATTTTTAAGTAAAATATTTTGAAGCAAGTCCAATCAAATTTAATTTGCCATGATATTCTTCCTCTTCTTCCTCCTCCTTTTCCTTCTCTTCCTCATCATCCTTTATCAGTTTCTTCTTCCTACAGGCTACAAGTCACTAGTAAGTAAAACTTACTACTACTACTAGTACTACAACTACAAAGTACAACTACAACTTAAGTGTGATGTTGTTCTTACTTGTTTTTATTTCTCAATTCTAATTCTAAGGAATTAAAACCTTCGCTTCACAGGATGACGATGATAATTTCATCCTGTCAACAATACATTCATGATTCATGACTCATGTTTCATACAATTTTAATTTGTCGGTTAATTTGTTAGATTTTACCCGGAATATATACCCACTAAATGGTGCGGGTTTAATAATTCTGCATCGAGTCATAGTCATTGTCATTGACGTCATTGATTCTCTAGAGTCTTACTAAGTTAATGATGTGCAACTAACACCAATTATAACATTCGGGACTACAGTCAACTTCGCGCTCAAGCTCAAGTTACAGCTTAAACCATCAAAACAAATGTCTCGACTTATCTCAAGTTTCGAAACTTACACCTATAATTCTACCTTACCTTTTCCCGCTCTCGGCGATTGGAATTAGGATAAGGCCTTCAAACTTCGTGCATTTTCAATTCTAAAAAGTTAAACTTGTCAGCAGACGTTTTGCATTCATGTTATTCTGGTGCTTCCACAATTAAGATATTTTCAATTGCAGTGATCGATTGCACATACGTACGTACGTACGTGGGTCATTCTTCGATAAGTGTATAGTTTTGCGTCCCACTACTTTGGCGTCGCATAGAAAAAAAATTAATTCTTTGTGTTGACTTACAAATAAGTAAAAAAATAAAATTAAAAAAAAGTAAAGCGATAACTCTTATATTTTTTTTATTTTTTTTATATTTTTTTTAGGTTCCACCCCCCTCAAACTCGCATGTCCCGATGGCATCATGTAAAAATATCATAATAATTGATATTATTTCAAAAAAGATGCATATTTTTTTGTCCTAATATACCTTAATAAATTCAATTTTATGAGTTGACTACGAATACCAAGATTAAATACGCACACATGCAACGATTTAAAAAAAAATCAAAAAAGGAGTCTGTTTTGTGTGTCCCGATATTTTGCGTCATCTCCGTCACGCATTTTGAGTCCGTCATCTACGGTACAAAAATATGCTAAATTTGAGTGATCGTGGTGGCAACATGTCGGGTGACTAGGTAGTAGAAGGAAGAGACACGTTTTTTCCCCGGTCTATAGGTAAGTAACATTGTTTTTTGAGATCTTTGTCAAAAACCAGGTCCGTACCTTTATTAAAGTGATGCCTGTAAAGTGTCTAACTCCACGAAAAATACTTGGAGCTTCCTCGTTTCTCTTCTGCCGTGTTGTTTAGCTTATGGTAAGAGAAGAATAAAATAGGGTTCGATTTTTTTCAAAATGTCCCTTTGGTATGAAGATAATTATCATTGAAAATCATTATTTGAAAAGCGTTGATCAACGCTTTTGATAAAAAGTACAATTGTCCTAATAGCTGAACATGTCCTAGCTGTCCGCATGCAGCACGCGTGGGAACATTCCAGAGATTGAACTTTGAACCCAGCGAGCGCAAATTCCATGAATTCTGTACTACGTCTGTAAACATACATGGGTGCGAATATCTCAAACGGCTGATTATTACTGTGACAAATGTATGGCAGACCATCAGTATTCGGTGATAAAATATGAACTCAATATTCGTTTTTTTCACTAGGTAAACAGTGTTCGTTTTCTTTCAAACTTTCACAAACCTTTCAATTGTATTTTACAATTATATTGATATAGGATTGAAGTCTCAAATGTCATTTTGTGCAATATCTGACACTTTACAGGTATCACTTTAAGCGTCATCTCCGAACGCTTGATATTAGCTAGATAAATATATTAGATTGAATTTCTAATCATTTGTATGAATGTGCCCGCGGAACAACTATACAACACTATCGCTTATTGTATTGCATACATTGCTATTAGCTATCAGCGCTTTAAATGTGTCTGAAAGTCATCTCCGTCACGCATCATCTCCGTCACGTTTTTTTTGTGACGGAGATGATGATTATCATCTCCGAATGATTGATATTAGCTAGATAAAGATGTTAGACTGAATTTCTAATCATTTGTATGAATGTGCCCACGGAACAACCATACAACACTATCGCTCATTTGTATTGAATACATTGCCATTAGCTATCGGCGCTTTAAATGTGTCTGATAGTCATCTCCGTCACGCGTCATCTCCGTCACGGCTCTTTTGTGACTGAGATGATGAGTTTGAGTTGGATTGTAAACTCAGTTAATTGACACACAATGTTGTTCAAAATTGACAAATATTCTATGACAAAGCTTAGTTTGCATGAATTTTAGATTATTATATAACATGTGATTATAATGTATTCTTAAAACCACGCTTCAGTCATTTCCGTCACGATTCAGTCATCTCCGTCACGCTGAGTTCAAATGCATAAATTTCAACAAAGATTATACTCTGGTAAAAAATATTTGTATTGGTATTTTTAGCTATCTATTTACTCGTAATCATGTACTTCTCTTCATCCTAATTTCCTGAGAAAATTTCATCACACTGATTGAAAGCAAAACTATTGTGGCAAAATTCACTATTTATTCAGCAAGGCAAGTATAAATGGTGGCTCTAGAGGGGAAAATGTGATTATGATTGACCAATGTTTTGTTTTTTCTTTTCACAGTCACCCTTTCTTTCCAAACGAAGATTGAATAAGAAGTGAATTATGTTCTTCAGTTAAAATGCGACGATCTATAGTTGTGCAAAAATGTCGTGACGGAGATGATGCATTAACAGTGTACATGTTAATAAAACCCCAACAAAATAATTACATAGCCCCATTAAAGATCGCGCCAAACAATATTTCCCTAATCTACAGATGTTAACATATATTAAACACACAGAAATAAAGTGGAGAAATAGTTTTGATTTTCAAGATCTCACGATGATCGAAAATATACACTTATCGAAGAATGACCCACGTACCTATATTCATGCAGCTCATCTCATCTGAGCTGAGCAATCGATATAAAAATTAAACTGTCATCAACTTGGCTATTCGGATTAGAATATTAAAACAAAAAATAATGACAATTTTGTTGATGATAATGATGTCGATGATAATGATGATGATGATGATGATGATGGTGGTGGTGGTGGTGGGGGTGACGGGCATTCGGGCAAAATTAATAAAAGGGAAATAATACTGCCAGTGCGCGGATGAGATGGGAAAAGTTTTCCTGTGATTGTACCCAGTTCCACACAGTGAAACGTCATGATCATCCATACATGTACTTTACAAAAGCAAAAATACATTTAAAATTATCAAAATATGGGTATATAAATGCAGGAAAGGCGTGAATGTGGTAGAAAAGCACCGCACCAAGCTTGGAATATATTTTAGCAAGCAAGCTCCCCATGCAGTCATCGATCAGCAGGGAAAATGAAACTAGGGCGTATGGGAACTTGGGGCTGTAGCCCCCCCCCCCCCCCCCCCCCCCCCACTGCCCCCCCTCTTTCTCAGAGGTAGGCCTATACCTTTGCAAAAGGAAATATTCGGACCCCAAATTTGCTATTTTAGACAAAAGACACCTACAACATACATAATATGCATTGATAGGCAAAGATGCGAGAGCCTCATATATTTGTTAAATAATTATTATTACTTTATTATTGTTTATTCGGCAAATGAAACATACAAAAACAATCATCATCAGTACAAAGTATATAAAAAAGCGGTCACATGAATGCCAGGCAAAGAAAAGGATTAACTTAATAACTATAACCCGAAGGTCATCTTTCCCAAATCAAGTAATTTTGGGGGGCAAAATCGTGTAATTTTTAGTTTATAGTTGAAACATTTTTGTTGTTGATGTTTAATTTGTAGGAATATTCAGGCAAATATCTCAGCCCCCGGCCTGGCAAAATGTGCCCGTAAACGCCTAGATGCCATATTATAGCTCATTTGACAGTCACGAAAGTTGCCCTGTGTAGTATGTCACAGTGGAGTAGAGTGCCGGACTTAGTGGGGGCACACGACATATTTGGGGAACACTCGTATTTCTTCATTTTATATAATGTTTTTCCGTATAGGTCATAATGTTGTATTGTTTTGGTCAAATAATTGGGGGAGGGGGAGGAGCATGATTGTGCCCCCGTGTCCGGCACGTAGCTACGCCACTGGTATGTCAACTATAGTAGACTGGGCGGATCGGAGTGCATCTCAGTGCAAGCATATCTACCCTGATCACATTTCAAGGAAGATAATGACACCTGGCCATGAGGGAGCTATACGATTACATCGCAGTGATATCTGTCATGTAATTCCAATAGGTCATTGTTATCCCCTTACATACTCGGGTTTGGCAGATTGTACATGCTGATGGGTGCACATACGGCAAAAATGATATACTTTTTATTTATTACTATTCCCGAAAAAGACATTATTTTTCCAGAATATGATATTAGTTTGCCCTATAATACGCTCGAATATGCCATGCTTTGCCCGAATATGATATGAGTTTGCCCGAATGTTGGGTGCTTTTTGCCCGAAAAATATTGTTTTTGAAACATCAGGGGGCTGAACCCCCCCCCCCCCCCCCCCCCCCCCCCCCACCACACACACACACACACACACACACACACACACGCCTCTGATGGTGACATTTTTGCGTCAAACCTAGCCATGATTTGTGGGAATCGGAATCGCCGCCCTTCCCCATGCAATGCCATGGCGGCTCAATAGTAATCCCTTCCTCCCTCGGCTGGCCTAGTTACGGACCTGTGTAGCCCTGTACAGACGCCGTCATTTGGCAGTGAACTCCGCATTATGGTCAACAACATTACTATTGAACATGTTGAATATGTTTTTATATGTTTTTATATTTATGTAAATGAGACTTTCGAACCTAAATATTTATCAACAGTGTGTCATTATATAAAAACTCGTGCTTTCTCAGTTCTGTGGTGTAAGAAATGGAAATTTAACCCAGCGGATATAATTTACCAGAGAATTATGTTACAAGATAGGTATCACATAATACTTTTTATTGATAAGAAGATTTTAAACTCGAATATGTATTAATAGTATCTTTATATAATAAACAAACTGTTGCTTTCTCATTCGATCGGTCGTCGAAAGGAAGAGGTATAAATTGTATACTATAAAATGGCTGATATAGTATAAATTATAGTCAAAGGAAGAGACTCACACTTCACTCAGGGGGGGGGGGGGGGGGACTTCTCTTCTTTCATTCTTTCGTATACTTCTTCTTTTCTCATGTTCATATCTCAATAATTATGTTTTAAGTTTGAATTCTCTATCAATTATATAATTATTAGCTACCTATCATATGTCATCATATCCTATCATTTTTTTTTGTAGATTGGTGGACAATTTGAGATAATGAGGATGGGAGTGAGAAGGGAGATCGTTTATTTTCCTTGTTTGTTTTTTCTTTCCCGTTTTTATGTGCAAGTTTTCGGGTTTTTAGTTTGTATGCTATGCATTATTCATGAATATACATGAGCTGAATTTGTTTGTCTTATCATGTTTATCTCAAGCTTTCTATGGATTTATGCGTTATTAGGGGGGAAAGAGAAAGGGAATGAGGAGGGAGTTTGTCCATTTTCCTTGTTTCTTCCTTTCCCGCTTTATATGTGTTTTAGATTTTGTTTGTATAATGATGTAATACTGTATTCACGAGCTATATACGCGACTTTGTTTGCCCTATATCTCAATATTTTGTATAGATTGATGGAAAATATAAGAGATAAAGAGAAAGAATAAGGAGGGGTTCGTCTATTTTCTTGTTTCTTCCTTTCCCGGTTTTTTAAAATATGTTTTTAATTAATTTGGTTATACTTTGTGATATACATGAGCTATACGTGACGTTTGTCTAGATGAACTCAACATTCATTCAAATTTCTATATGGATTGATGGAAAATTAGGGATAAAAAAAGAGAGAAAATTCAAATGATGAGGGAATGCGTCTACTTTTTCCGGTTTTTATGTGTGTTTTTATTTGTTATACTATATAATATTCATGAGCTATACGTGACTTTGTCTTATCCCGATCTTTCTATGTATTGATGGAATATTAAAAAAAACATCAGCGGGGGAATGAGGGGGAGTTCGTATATTTTCCTTGTTCTTCTTTTCCCGTTTTTATGTGTAAAGTTTAGGATTTTGTTGGTATATTATGTAATATTCATGAGTTACGTGACTTTATTTTGTCTTATCATGTTTAGCCCTTTCTATAGATCGATGTCTTATCATGTTTAGCCCTTTCTATGGATTGATGGATTATTAGGGATACAGAGAAAGGAAATGAGGAGAGAGTCCGTCTATATTCGTTGTTTCTTCCTTTTCCGCTTTTTTACTTCACGTTTTTTTTTTTTCAGTTTTGGGTTATACTATGCAATATTCATGAACAACGTGACAAATTGATTTTAAAAATGAGGTGAGAGAGAGGGAATGAGTTAGGAGTTTTGTATATTCTCCTTGGGTTTTTTTCCCCCTCTTTTTATGATTTTTTTTTGTTTTTTGTTGTTGGTATATCTTACAATATTCATGACACACGCGACGTGTGTCATATATTCTCAACCTAAGGGAAGGGGATCAAGAGGGGAGTTCGAAGTCGTCGGAGATTCTTCTTTTATTTACAGGGGAAACAAGAGGAAGTGTCTTATACCCCGGGTAAAATCAGGTATGAAATAGGGTAATATTGGCCTTCGAGGCAAGTTACTTCAATATTAACAGGACCAACGCTGATTGACTTTGTAGCACTGACTAAGTTTCGTCAGGAGCGAGCAAACCATGATATCAGGCCCGTAGCCAGGATTTCTAAGGGGAGGGGGAGGGGGGATGCGTATTTCCCAAACCGAGACCGAGGCCACTGGTTGAGTCGTGATACTGGGGGGGGGGGGGGGGGGGGGGGGGGGCGGTTGTTCGTCGTCAACAAGTTTCGAGGCCGAGACCAAGACCACAGGTTCCGTGTAAGCGAATGGGGGTGTGTGTGGGGGGGGGGGGGGGGGGGGGTAGGGGCACAAGACCATTTTTGCACGAAACCACTGGCTTCGAGCCTGGATACTAATAATTTATATAACATCAACTTATAGTCATGGGCATGCTGGGAGAGAGGCTAGATATGTAATACAATGGCGTCGATCAGATGGAGGCGAGGGAGTTTTACCACCACCCCTTCCTGTAGGAGAATAAGCATAGGAGTATACATACAGGTAAACTATCTTTAAGGCATTTGTTGTTCCACACGTCTCCCGAAAACTTTGCCCGAAACAAAATTTCCCATAAATCTGATGATTTTTCCAGAAAATTTGCCCGAAATAAGTTTTTGGTATTTGGTATTTGCCAGAAATAAGTTGTTTAAAGTTCGGTCGGGGCGGGAGATGGAGCGGTCAACGGCCGCAAGTCCCGTCCACATAATTATTGAAAAAAGTGCACATCGGCCTTCCTATAGTGGTAACCCATAACCCCTTATTTGAATCAAATACAATTAAAGACGATTGATAGGCTTTTTGATAATACCATCATTATTTAAAGTTTAAGACCACCTGGGAAATATGTGGGTATTACAATAATTTGGACTGCATTCTTTTGTCTTATTGAATTATTACATAACATGTTTACTACAGTGGTCAATAGCAAAAGAGTAATGGTCAGCGATAAAATTAATATTTTTATTTCAGGGGCTCCATTTTCGGGGGCTACTTTTCCGATTTTCGGGGGCTACAAATTTCCAGGCTCTTTTTCGAATTTCAGGGGCTAATAATACGCTATAATGCTGTAAGTGATCATTTATAAACATTTGATAACAATCCAAACAGAAAAATCCCACAAAAAATCTCGAAAATCCCCCCCCCCCCCCAAAAAAAAAAAAAAATTCAGGGGCAAATTTTTTGTTCCGGGGGCGAATTTGGGGATTTCGGGGGCGAATTCGACCCGCCGCCCCCAAGTATTTTTTTGCTGGTAATGGTATTAGCCCAGCAGTTCAAGTGTGATACAAAGGTTATGCGTTAAAAATAAAAAGTATGTCTGAAAATATATATGTTTAACTTTGTTGTGTTCTTTATTTATTGCATTTTGGAAGGGTGGTCTTAAACTTTTGATAATGATGGTATAAGTATCATGGACGAAATCGCTCAAATAAATTAAAAAGTATAATGCTATAGGATGCTATAACGGTATAGGGAAGGAGGTATCCCCTTCCTCCACCCCGCTCGGTCGCTTCACAGGACTGCCAACCCCAACCCCTTAGAATGTGTTTACTCTTTACTCATAGAACAGAACGGCCTGACATGCTCGTGAGAGTGAAGAGGACTACATTGGGCTTATATAGCTGATCTGATGGAATCGTCCATGGACTATGTCAGAAACCCCGCTGGAATTGAAAGCGGAAGATCTCACAATATTGTGCTATTTTAAAATCGAGAATTTCCTTATGATACGTAGTAACGTGATTTTTTTTTTTTCATTTCTATTTTATCAAGATATTCATCATATTTCCTCAAAATTCAGCTTCCCGTTATCCCGATACTATCGAAATGATCAAATTCTTATCTCAGTTCAAGAATGGGTCAGATATAGTTGTGTGCGGACCATGGATACATATTTATGTTGAATATTATTTGAGATTATAATATATAAAAAACAATATTATGACGGTTCAAAGGGAAATCAGAACATGCATGCAACAATGACGTGTCTTTGTATTCTCAATAATAATATTAACAAATTCAGCAAAACTTTTCTAGCATTTTTCATATTCATATTCATCCAGATTTCAATAAACAAAAACAGTATCGGTGCTGTTTTTATTATCACAATGGAGGGTTATAATAATTCTGATATAATTGCAAAGCGTGTGAACTTATTTTATCATACTGTTCGTTTGTCTTTGGTATATGATTTGTTTTAAAGGAACAATATAATGAAAGTTAAACAAAATACGTTGAACATTAGAAAACATTACAATAAATATATCGATCGCCATCATAATGTTATAAACAATTTCCTAATTTGGCATACAGGCAGAGAAAACAAAAAACACACAATAACTGAATAAGGAGAGCTATTTGGACTTCGCAGGGTATCTTGTTTTTTGTTGTTTGTAATTCAGCATATTTCTGGTAAGTGTTCTCTTAAATAAAGCAACTATGTTTTTCTTTTTGTTTAAGGCACTATGCAAGACAAACGGCAAAAAAAATGATCAGAACAATGAGTAAAATGTAAATAGTTTACATGCACTGATATACAGATAAGAGAATCATAACATCATGATTGTATGCATGCAGCTACGCAATTCCTTCGACGGTTTCTGTCGACGCGGCTGAGTCTTCCTCAGGGACCCTGCCCCCGCAATCCAGCTTCCCCATTAGGAAGTTCCAATAAAGATTCAATTACGGTATAGCAAGTTGAAGAAAAGGTTATTTCAAAGACTTAATGTAGTGTAATGGGTGCTCCAATTAGATTTCGTTAGACTTTTGCATGTTCTGCATCTTTTATCTAGCTTGATGAAGAGGGATTATTTCTGAGACTGTTATGGGTTTTCAAATTAGCTTGTGTCAGCCTAAACGTCCTGTGCACATCTCTTGTTTAATATTTTCCTCTCGAATACAGGATATCCAAAACAGAGCTTGTTGAAAAATTGGTTATTTCTTAGACCTAAACTGTTTTAAATAGTTGTTGAATGCACATGATGCGTGGGCCTATATTATGTAGACTTTCAGCATCTCGTGTTTATATCTTCTCCCAGTATTTTCTTCTGGAATACATGATGCCTTTCGCTCCTTGATGACCTTACAGGGATCTAGTAACATTGTCCAAATCCTCAAAATCCAATTGGAATTCTAGCTGTACCCTCGTACCTTGTTGTATTCGTATTAACAATAGAAGCATGGGACTGGTTTCGGTTTTTCAAATTTCCCTTTAGTTAAAACGATATTTACAATTGAAGTGTTCAGGTGTTAAAATATCCACTGGATAGTCGTAACCGTGTATAAAGTCAGTGCAATAATGTAGTGAATATCACTTTGCATTATTGCTCATTACTCGGTCATAACACGTCTATTTAACTTGAAATGTTCATACAATACCCAGTGGACTTATCTGATAACAGCAATATACATTGCATCATCCACTCATCATTTTTGCACATGTCAACAAAGTTACTAGATCCCTTTAATGGTCGCTTGGTTTACAACCATTTGGTCTACGTCGCATTTGGTCATTTAGACTTCTAGAGCAAGTAAAATGTTACGGTTGGAGAACATTTATTTATGAGACCTAAACTGTTAATAGTGTTCCAATCAGCTTATGTCTTATATAGACTTATTGATTCCTTTATTACTAGGTATTAATTATCCTCTGGATTAATTTGGAATATTCACTTTTCGAATAAATCGCATGATTATTCTGTGCCCTGTGCCCTTGCTGAGTCCACTACAAATAATAATCTGTCAATTTCAGTCAGCAGACTGGGTATGGAGATGGGGGGGGGGGGGGGGGGGGGGGTAGGGGGGTCTTGAATGTTTCAGGTGTCTGGTGCGGTATTCATACATACATTGTTGTATAAATAAAAATGCACTTTTGTTTGACGAGTTCAAGGAGTTACTTTAGCTGTATCCGGGGGCGAAATGAGCAAAACTCTTCCTTTGGGGGGGGGGGGGGGGGGGGGGGGGGGGATGGGGCTTTCGAGGAAGCGAAGTGACCCAGCTTTGGCGGGGTTGCGGACGATTTGGAATTTTTGTTATTCATGAAGATGGGTTTTTAGAGCGTTACATCACATTGAAACAAACATCTGTAGATTAGTAATTTTAAGTCGTAATTGATACACATTTGCATTTCGTTTTGTTTTGGTTTGGTTTTATTTTGTTTTGTTGGTTTGTTGTTGTAGTTTTTTTGTTTTTGTTGTTTTGTTTTGTTTTGTTTTGTGTTGTTTTTTTTTTGGGGGGGGGGGGGTGGGGGGGGGGGGGGGGGGGGGGGGCTTTAGCCCCAAGACCCACATCTGTACATCAAAGGCTAATTCTTTCCATTGGAGCAATCCATGATTGTTGGAGCGAAGGGGGTCAGAACCAGATCCAGCTTGCTTCCCGGGAGGGACGCTACGTCAGCAAAGCGGTGTACCAGATGATGTCGGCGGCAGCTCATGGGCGTAGAAGGGGCACTTTAGTTTCAAAGGGGACTGAGGTCTTTTGCCCGAATACCATATTCATCATTTTCACTAGGGCTTTCACCTGACAAGCAACAACAAACAATGGTATCACAATCTAACCGCCCGAAATCATTTGCATGATTTTACCCGAATATAACATGACCGAATATAATATATATGAATATGATGTGAATTTGCCCGAATATGATAGGCCTATGAGTTTGCCCGAATGCGATATGATTTTGCTTGAATATGATATGCCTTTGCCCGAATGTTGGGTGTTAATTGCCCGAATATGGGTGTTTTCAAAACTTCAGGAGGGGCTGCAGCCCCCCCCCCCCCCCCACCCATTCCCCCGCCTTCTACGCCTATGGCCAGCTGGATCGGGTAATACTCCTTGCAACATCTCCCCTACCAACTCATGCTTGCAAGTTACCACACTTCTCATTCCAGTCCCACAACGCGTACACTGAGGACATACTACAGTATGAGGAGGCTGCTCGCACGAGAGGCTGTGATATACTTTTGTATCTTGAATGAGCCATGGATTGTATGAACAGCTAGACTTCCACTTCCCTGGTTATAAATTATGTGCATGCTGCTGAACTTTATAAGGATACCTTGATGATGATGACTGAGAACCAGGACGACATTTATCAAGATGCCATGCCTCTTGTCCACTCTTGTGACTGTTTGTTTGGGAGATATTTGATTTTGTGACATAATTTTGTAAACATCGTACTCTGGACACGGTGAACGAGACTTATCATATACTCGGTACCAACATTTTTCCGTCATGTGCACTTGTGAAGGAGTGGAATTAAAGTTAGTACATCAGATATCAAGATGCCATGCCTCTTTTCCACTCTTGCGACTGTTTGTTTGGGGATTTTGGATTCGGTGACATCATTTCGTGAGCGTTGTCCATTCGACAATACGCTGACGAGACTACAATAATTATGTACTGATCGGTACTAACATTGTACAAGACATAGTCATGTGAACTATGTCATGTGGCGAATGGAAATTCAAGTTGTTAGCAGGAACGTGTGCGGAACTCATCTTGTTTCCGGGACGGAAGGATAGGCTTAGATCATATTCAAATAAGAAAAACAAAATTGGACTTATGATGCTGCATTAGTTTTCATTGTCATTAATGTCATTCTGCCAATTTACTCTGCATGGTTGTCCTACAATACATATTCCACACATTATAATTATAACTCTTTCTGGGTGACTTTGTGTGATTGTTTCATAATTAGAAATTGCAGTCTTTACAATGCAACTGATCAAGGTTTTTGATTTGGCAATTTTAATACGCGCTCTGGATCTTGAATCGGAATCGTGATTGTATTCCTTAAATCTTGAATAGCATTAATAATCTGAGGAGAATTGTGTTAAACTTGAAGTGTTCTGCGATGAACTTTCTGCATGCACCCGTGAACCTACATGGAATTATGTGATGGTAATTGATTGATGCTTTCAATATTCTACAAATTAATGTTATAATCAATATTTCGCTTACGTAAAAAGCGGCAATATGGCGTTATATTACATCTACCGCCGCTCCTTGATGTGCCATGGCATACCCTGTTTCTTCCTCATGAGTATAAGTACTCTTTTCATCGTCGTTCTCTACAATCATGAACCAAGTTCTGACAAAGCCGGGAAGTTGTGTTCACACCTGAATGATCCAGACGTAATAGGAACACGCCCCTCAACTTCGGGTGGTATCAACCGGGGAGCACTGGATCAGGATAGATTTAATTCGGTGACCTCGATGAAGACGTCTCGACGCTTTGAGAGTAATTCACCCAAGAAAACAATGAGGAGAAAACCGCTTACAAACCGTTATGACGATGATGGTGTTGGCGATTTCGATGATAATAATATTTCTGGGACGCTTCCCAACCAGTCTACTAAATCCGATGAGCCGATGTTCGTGGTCGTTTTGGCGCAGATGCGGACGGGGTCATCGGTGATTGGGCAGATCCTGAATCAAAACAAGGATATGTTTTACATCTACGAGCCCCTGCACGTGGTCCTGGACTGGCAGAGCGATCGAGGCGTCGATCTCTCGAGATTTGGAGGCAACGACGAAATAATCACGGAAATATTGCGCAACATTAGTCAGTGCAGATTCTCTGAGGATTTTGTCAGAAGCTACGGCCGCTGGGGCGGAAGGACAAAGTGCAGCGCCCTCATGCCGATGTGCGAGAAAGCCCATGTTTGTGAGAAGCTAGCCCCCTTTGTCTTCGAGCAGACATGTTCGTCGTTTGGAGGGATGGTGGCCACGAAACTCATTCGCGCTGGTTTGGATCACATCAGGCCGCTTGTTGAGGTCGACCGTTTGAATGTCAAGGTCATTCACCTGGTGCGCGATCCACGAGGGACAGCAAATTCACGACTGGACTATTACGTAACCAAAGGCGTCCCAGTACCGGCCGCTAAGAGTTCTAAGCGTCAACAGAGGCTTAGCACTGGCATCAAAGTGATTAATAGCAATGGGAACGGTCTTTCTAACGCTGAATCCCTCTCGAATGAGACAATCTTTCCCGAAGTTGTCAACAAGATTCGGCCGTTGTGCAAGTGGATGACGACGAACGTGCGAAGTGCGTTGTCCCGACCCGCATGGTTACGCGGCCGTTACATGGTCGTCCGCTACGAGGACTTCGCCGATGAACCCTTGAGGGTGGCGAAGGACATGTATCGGTTCCTGGGTCGCCCGGTCCCACGGAGAGTCCTCAGCTGGATACGCAACAACACACAGGACAATCATCAAGACTATGACTACGTGCGGAATCGCCTGTATACCATGCACCGCAACGCTTCCGCTACGGCCTCAAAATGGCGGACGGGACTAACACGGAAGGAGGCGTTTCACGTTCAGTCTGTCTGCTCTGAGGCCATGAAACTCCTTGGGTACAAGCTGATCGCTCCTGATACTGACATCACCGATCTATCTATCCCACTTCTCGGACCATTACGTCTACGCCTGCCCTGAGTTAGTACGACACACTGAAGAGTGGTTCAGTTAGGTCAGTGGTTCGTCTTAACCACAATTGTAACTCTTATGATCTTGACTGGCGCTGGAGGATTGAAGAGGCCTTGGGGCGGGACCCTGTCTGCCAAAACAATATTTAAGTGCCTGAAACACACACTGTGAAAGAGTGACCTTATACTCTGATAGTAAGTTGGTTTGCTTTATATATGTATATTCATATTGTATTGAAAACTAGAATCAAAGTTCTTGATATACTTTCCCATCAATTGCTTAAATGTTACGAATTTACGTGTAGGTCTTACAAGTAGGGGGTATGGGCGTACCCACTATGTAGTACAGTATTTACTCATGTAGCCTATTGACAAGCCTCGCGTCTGAGCTGAATGCATGACATGAACAACTGGCGAACGAGACTATCACACGAGCAGCAGCAAGCTACTCCTCATCAGAGCCGTACAGCCGTATGGACGACTCTGGGCTGCTCATGTAGGCGAGACTATTCTTTTACCAGTCGTTTCTAACGCTCATGCTCGCGCCCTTTAACATTGTATTACTGATGCTGCTCACAAAATTATGCTCGAATATGCTTCATAGAACAATATTATTGCTGTCAGAAAATTGCATTCCAATCCATCAGACATTGGCAATTCGAATAGGTTAATAGAGCTGCATGCAATAAGTTGTCACATCGGTCGATTGCGAAAAAACTATATAAATGACTTGATTGTGGAGGAATTGATATTTATGTGCTTTAAAAGCCTTTAATGATAATAATATGATAATGATTTATGATGGTATTTTGTGTTTGTTTTAAATCGTTCTGAAATTACAAGTATGAAATCTGCAGTCTGTTGTGTGGTATAAGTTATTCCAAGTCTATCAATTTTAATGAAACGTGTTATTGGCTGAATTTGATTGTTCGATTTTTCCTTGAATGCATTTTTATTCTTGTTCATTTTTATCATTATTTTGTGAACAGCTATGCCAAAAGCCACTCCTGTTGGCAACGGAAATTGTGTATTATATTTTAACGCATGCAGCAACATTTAAAATGCCGAATTAAAGGGATAGTTGAGTTTTGGTATAAAGAGAGTACAGTTTTGGTCAAACTTAATTTTAGTAACCAAAACGTGCACCATTACCTTACAAAAGTTCTAATAGTTATAACTCAAACATACTCGAAAGGAATACAAAATTACAAACGACTAAGTAAAAAGCCTGTAGATTATCATTCAAAAAGAGCTGTTAAAACTCAAGAGGGTGCTCTCTAAAAAGTCATTAGTTTCAACCATTTTGAATAAAATATTGTGCATGTGATGTTTTGTTGAAATAGTGATTAGATACTCAACAACTATTTAAAAACATCTTTTAAAATTTTGTTAACGGCTGGTTCAAAATTAACGAATAATATTTATTGTGGGGCCCCACAATTATTAAAAATGGTTATGTTTTTGGATATTTCAGCCGTTTCAGAACCGATTTTGATAAAAAAATAAAGGTTATTATGTCATTAAAATTGTACGCTCTTTCAAATTTGACACTCAGTTTTTGATTATCTCACAAAAAAGTTATTTTGTGTAGCGCCCTCTATACCAAGACTCCACTATCCTTTAAGATATTTTCATTTGTATGACTTTGGTATCAGCTAAAGCTAGTGAACAGGTGTAAAGTGTTTTCCGTAACTATAAAAATCTTAATTTTGACTTTTGCCGACAGGATTCTGATTTTCTAGAGCTGGGCCCCGTTGCATAAAGACTTTCAATCGATCGTAAAGTTGCAATTATTTGCAAGTCACACCATGTGACTAAATGCGCCAATCTGATTGGTTCAAAATGTGCATATTTTCTGAATTGCAATTAATTGCAACTTTACCATCGATTACAACTCTACCTGCAAGTTGTGCAACTACTCTATTTGGTCACATTGGGTTTGATTATAGTTATTTATTTGTTTGAATGTTTGAATTACGATATAGTTGTGAAGAAAGGTGAAGAAAATATTCAAAATTATAATATTGTATACGTATTGTTTTCCTAAGTAGTAATACCATGTGGATATTGATATTCCAGTTGCGCATGGCTTATCGCTTGTACCAAAGATACATTTTATACTGTTACTCTGTGCCTTTTACCATCAAATTACGGACAAAACATGAGTGTTATATAACGTCTATATACTCGCAATTAAATTTCGCGCATTAAAATACGCATTTTTAAAGCTAAAAACTACCAAAATTAATAAATGTCCAAACAAGTACGTATTAAGAAATACATGAATACGAGTCTAAATTATTTGCTCTTGAATTTACACTAAACATGCTAAATAAAATGCCTATTGACTATACACGTACGTAGCGAATCGTAATTTTATGTGAAGATTTTGAATGTTAAACTATATGTTTAAAGATTTCTGTATTCAAAGCGATAGAGTGATATTTATGTTATAAATATTATGATGTCATTCCTTTTTGTGCAATTATACTTAAATTGCAAATTAAAAGATATAAAGAGTATATAAATTTTGACACAGAAGAGTGAGTGTGAACATTGTCATGCCATGTTCTATAACAGTTTGTATCTGAAATGAGACGAGTATAATATAAGCCAGCGCTTGTAAAATATTGTCATGCAATCACGTTTTCAGCAATTTGTAATAATTATTACAACTGAATTATGAGATGTTACTTCATATATTTTGTAGTTCAACTAGGTAAAAGTTTTAAGACGAGGGTCTACAAATTTAATCCGTATACTAGATCAAGAACGTAGATCAATATTTGAATGTTTTTATCATGCCAAATTTGCATGACTCAGCGGTGTTCAACTTAAAACTCTTGTTCATGTTTTGATTGCTTATATATAATAATATGATTATGTTTTTCACCAGCTCAAACTGAACTTCTGAAGTTAAGTTCAAACGGTTATTTTCTGTGAGATTATTTTACCAACTAGACGAATAATAATAAAATTGTCGAACTGGTGCCACCTTGAACTACCTCTGTCCTTCACTCTGTCCTTGATCTTGCGTTATACCTCAGTCACATTTGACACGGCGGCCGTACGGTCTAAAATTTCTACGGCCAATTACAAAAATAGGGCCGCCGGTCACATGCATTAGCAGTCACATTTGCCACGGCCGCCACACGGCATATCTTTAATTTGTGGAGACAGAAAATCTGCGGCTGCCGTACGGCCTTTAAAGTGATGACGCACGGTTGCCTTAGGGCGTCCCTGCGGTTGCCGTAGGTCATTTGAACAAATATCAAGGCAGACGCAAGGCGCCCGCAAGGCGACCGCAAGGCGGCCGCAGGGGGCCATACGGCAACCGTGCGGCCAGACTGACGCTACAGCTACACCCCTATAGAGTATAGGAGTGGTAGCCATGGCTACCGCGTGTATAATTGCTTCGGCGCCCGTTAACTTTTAGTTATAACTCTACGGCGACCCCTACGGCCTGTTAAATATACGGTTACGCCGTACGGGAACCCTGCGGCCACCGCAGATTTTCTGCGGCCGCCGCACGTTTCTCTCGATTTCGGGGGCGTACGGCCGCCGTACGCTCGCCGTAGAGCAAATGTGACTGTAGCATTAGTTTGTCATTTACCCTTTCATTATTAGATTTGACCAAACCGGGTCGGAGGAGATACGTAGTTTTGAAGAGAAACAAATGCCAATTTTACCACTGGGTGACGTTGGCAAGCATGCTCTGCGTTTATGATTCCGGTTGTTTTTACTGTACATAATTATGTTTACAAAACCACACTTTTTTCGAAGGTATATTATCCACTCAAACTCTCAACGGCCCCCTAGTATGCCCTGCTGCGACTGCAGTAGGGTGTATGTTTACGTTACGTGGGAAAAGCTATAATATGAGAAGAACTTGATCGACGCTGCGCATATGCATACGAGGGTGGGGCGGGGCGGGGCTGCACCCCAAATTATTTCGAAAACACCAATAAATTATACAGGCATAAAGTAACATCATATTCGGGCAAAATCCTCATAATTTGGGGCAATGCTAGCTCATTTCGGGCTAAATCAGCTTGTTTTATATATATATATATATATATATTTTTTTACAGAAGCCAGGAAAGATTATACATGTTTTCGGGGAAACAACCGCAGCACCCAACTCCCAGGAAAAAAATACCCATATGTTCGTTATGTGACATGTATTTGTTGTTGAAGACACTGAAGACAGCATGATGAAAGATGCGAGTTTGAAAACAACGTCTAGCCGTGGCGCCGTCGTGTTCCTCCTAAAACATACTATTGTAGTTGGGTTCATGGTCCCACTAATTAAAGGAATCTAGTAACATTGTTAAAAAAAAATCCTCAAAACTTACTTGGAACTCTAGCGGTTCTCTGATACCTTGTTGTGTTTGTATTCCCAATTGAAGCATGGAACCGATTTCAGTTCCTTTTTTCGAGTTTCCCTTTCGCTCAAAATACGATTGTAGTGTTCAGATTTGTAAATTATCCACTGGAAAGTTACGTGTAATGTGTATATGGCAAAATAATTAAAGGGGTAGTACAGTTTTGGTAAGGCTGAAATTTAGTAACCAAACCTGGACAGTAACATTATAAACTAATAGTTATTACTCCATATTACTCCACCATGCTCGAAAGTAAAAAGCCTGTTATCATTCAAAAAGAGCCATTAAAACACAAGAGGGCGCTTTCTAAAAAGGCATTGGTTTCAACCATTTTTCATACAAAATAATGCATGTGATGTTCTATTGAAATAATGATTAAGTAGATAGATCATCAACAACTATTTAAAAAACGCTTTTGAAAATTTTTGAAAAGATGTAAGCATTTTTTAAATTTTTTGAAAAAAATCATCTAATTATTTGGGCCCCAAATAATTATAAGATCAAATATATTTATTGATATTTCAGCCGTTTCTGGACCGATTTTGACCAAATAAAGTTTAGTCTGCCATTAGAATTGCATGTTCTCTCAAATTCGACACTCAGTCTTTCATTATCTCACAAAAATATTGTGATGTGCAGCGCCCTCTCTACCAAAACTAAACTACCCCTTTAACATAAATGCAAAGTGATGTTCGCTAACTCAATGCACTGACTTTGTACACAGTTATAACTTTCCAGTGGATAATTAAAAATCCAAACTCTTCAATCGTAAATTTATATCCTTTTAACAAAATGGAAATTCTAAAAAACGAAACAGGACTGAAACATTTTTCATGACTCTATTAGTAATAGGAATACATGATAAAAAACCACCAGAGTTCTAAGTAAACTTTGTGGATTTGGACAATGTTGTTTTTAATATTTTGAGACCACTATTATCAAATGTGTTAATAAACACTGTAGGCTGCCATATTTTCCAACTGAAACATAATCTGAGCGTGCACGAACAAAAGCAGGATACGTACCCGCTATTATTGAGTCTGTTGCTATGTCAGAGGTTATTAACCCGCAACGTTCGTGCACGCACAAATAACATTGAAAGGATCTAAAGAATACAACGTATTTTGGCACTTATTCCATAGTTGATGACTTGTAAACTAGGTCTGCAGAAAAAAAAACTCCATGAAAATAAACACAGTAGTGATTTTTAGGCTAATTTCCTGATGCCAAATCTCACTTAGCAGCCATGCAGTTTAAGCCCCGCCCACATTTAGGGTCCAAAATCAGCAGCGTGATTAACACAACTAGAGAATTAAGAGAGGCGTCGTGTACAGAGACTATGGGGCGAAGTTATTTAGATGACGTCACACCAATAGAGGGCAGCACAATTGATTTTGGCGATTTAAAAGAGGCGTTCCCAGGACAATTAGATATTTACTAATTATCCAACAATTGATTGATTCCATGGGAAATGACTGCCAAATTTTTTTTCTTGAGGAAAAATTACATATAGAGAGCCCAATTGTGAAAATTAGGCCATCTAGACGCTGTAGTTCCTTTAAGTGTGGTACAGTTAGAAAACATGGCAGCTTCCAGTGGTCATTCAAAACTGATGCAAATGGTCCCCGAAGCGGCATTGATTAGTGACCCAAGAGGAAGTACTGTTTAAGACCATAAGGGACGGGAATCATACTATATATACATTAATTAGTAACAGTAAGCGAAAATGCCAGCGTTCGGTTCCCCTTTAACCCTAATTTCAACCCTTAACCTCCTAACCCTTATCTTAATCCCTAAAACTAATACTTAGCCCGTGAATTGTGATTTTGCTAGGAAAAAAAATATGAGTATAGTAGTCTAATAATGGGTCTAGACTGATCGGCGAGTTAAAGGGGTAGTACAGTTTTGGTAAGGCTGAGTTTTAGTAACCAAATCCTGCACAATAGCATTGCAATCTAATAGTTATAACTCCACCATGCTCGAAAGGTAAAACAAATTAAACAACTTTTTAAACAACCAAAAACGCTGTTTAAGCCGGTCCCTCTAACAACATTGTTTAAAATTTTGAACAACCAAGATCTTGGTTGTTCAAAATGTTAAACAATGTTGTTAGAGGGACCGGCTTAAACAGCCAAAAAAGCTGTTTAAGCCGGTCCCTCTAACATCATTGTTTAGAATTTTGAACAACCAAGATCTTGGTTGTTCAAAATTTTAAACAACGTTGTTAGATGGACCGGCTTAAACAGCGTTTTTGGTTGTTTAAAAAGTTGTTTAATTTTTTTTATATAGAAACTTACAAACGTATAAGTAAAAATCATGTTATCATTCAAAAAGAGCCATTATAACACAAGAGGGCGGTCTCTAAAAAAGCACTGGTTTCAACCATTTTTCATACAAAATTATGCCTTTGATGTTTTGTTGAAATAATGATTAAATAGAGAGATCATCAACAACTTTTTAAAAACCTCTTTTGAATTTTTTTGAAAAAGTGTAAGCATTTTTTTAATTTTTAAAAAAGATAATCAAATAAATCTGGGCCCCAGATTTATTCAGATCGGATATATTTATTGATATTTCAGTCATTTCTGAACCGATTTTGATCAAATAAAGTTTATTCTGCCTTTAAAATTGTATGCTCTTGCAAATTTTACACTCAGTTTTTCATTACCTCACAAAAAATTATTTTGTGCAGCGCCCTCTATACCAAAATTTAACTACCCCTTTAAAGTGATCCAATTTTATACTTTATATCGTTTTCCAAAATATATTATTTGAGACTCCAATCATAAATATTATATCAATATCATTGCAAGATTCTTGAGAATAATATGTGAGATTTTCATAGAATTTTTTACATTTTTTGTTACCTAGTGGTAAAGAGTAAATTGATGTCTCATTTTATCCCGATCGTTCGCTTGAAGTATCCAAATTCAGATATTATGGAGGATTTAGTATTCGAATCCGAATACTCATGACTACAGTCGGACATTTAATCTTAAATATCTCCATAATTAGGGAGACATTTGAAAAATCAAAACCTATTTTATTCGTCTGCTATTATAAACCAAACATCGAGATGCAGGAGAAGTGTGAAAGCTCCTAGTGATTTTGGTTAAATTTTACAGAAAAACTGGATCGCTTTAAGTAAGTGTTTTGCTCGGGAAGTGATTGAAATCGTCTAGACGTTCTACAAACCGTCACGCCTATTGAGTATACAGTGAGGGTTATTTTCAGTTTTAGTCATCATGGTGGACATATGCCCATTTCTATTATGCCTATATGAAATATGATGTGCATAATTCTGAGTTAAATTCACCGTTATTCCTGAAGTGTGACGTTACAAAATCAAGCTCCTCAGTCTCCCCTTCGTATTAACGCCAGTATGTGAGATACTGCTTTTGCGAACCCTATTAGTACTGTACTAGATATCCAATTAGATTACCCACATACCAAACCGTCCCTGTTCTAATTTCTGTAATTAATGTAATTTATTTAGCGTGGGGGAAACCATGCCGAAATGATTTCCCTCAGGTTTGGGCTGGACCTTTTGGAGGAGGTGCTGAACGGAGGCAAAATACAAGTTTTTGGATATATTTAAAATGAAAATGAAGTCCTTATTTTATGGACTTTACAGATGAAGAAGAAATTTCTGCGAACAATGTAGTACAACATGTGAAAGTTACGAAAGAGGGAGAGGGTTAAAACGGAGGGGAGGGGAGGGGGGGGGGGGGTGAATGAACATGGGCGTGGGCATAGGGGCACATTATTCTCAGGGGGCTTAGTTCTTTTACCCGAATAATTATCCTTCCCGCCTTTTCACCTGACGAGCAAAAACACAAAAAATGGTCCTCACCTCTTGTATGCCCGGAAAAACACAATTTTGCCCGATTATAAGACATTTTTGCCCCCGGAAGACGTTATATTGCCCTATAATGACATGACTTTGCCGGAATATGACATTGATTTGCCCGAATATGACATGGTACACCCGAATGTAGATGCCTTTTGCCCAACTATGGCCGTTTCCAAAACTGTAGGGGGCTACAGCCCCCTAGCCCCCCCCCCCCCCCCCCCCCCCCCCCCCATCTGCGTAGGCTACGCCTACATCAGGAGGAAGGGGAGAGATAGAGGGTATGGATATCTGGGTTACGAAAATGTCAGGGTCGGATTTCGACTAATGTCCTTTATACCCACAGACAGCCTCCCCCTTATTACACGTATTAGATAATAATGTGTGACAACTCCCCATTTTTCCTGTAACCCAGTTTTGAAAGAAATTATGATGTACAGGGTGAGGGGGGAAAAGAAAGACAGAAACTAAGAAAGAAAGATCCAAAGTAGAGATAAATAAAGAAATACAGGCTGGGTGTTCCCCCAATAAAAAATATGATCGTGCCCCCATCCATCAGTCTGGTCATGCTCGCTATATAAAGGCACTAAATCCACTTTTTCAACTTTTGAGGAAAACAGGTTTCTTTGCCCAACTTTGTACGCATGCCTATGGGAATATGAAAATGGAACGTTCGATATTTTTATTTTGTTTGTGTAATTTATCGTAAAACTTTGATTTCTAGATAGGTATACGTAGCTTATTATTGTACTGATATCGTTAACTCAATTTTCATAGAAAGTGGATTTAGCGCCTTTTGGACCTATATACGCTCTTCATAATATGTCGACCATGTCGATCACTCCCCTGTCCTCTTTTTGTTTATCCTTCTAACTTGGACGACGATTTATTATCCTGCAAAGTGTAATTCTAGCTGTTGAAATAGTAACATAATTAGGGGTGTAACCACACAAAGTCAAACGACTGTAATGTCCTGGTGGTTATTTATTATTTGACTCTTGGTTCAATTTGAAATTATCTCCTCCCTTTTCGACAAGTGCATTTATACTTCAATGTAATACGAGCGAAGCCACTTTATATTTCATTTTCTGAGAACATGGTTTTAATGCAGTTAAGCCTGTCCTGTATGTATCGACAATACCTGTCTGCAAGAACCATATATAATTAAAAACACTAGTAATCTCTTCCCGTTAAAAGTCTTTATAAGCAGGTTGAATGGATATTAAAATTAAATTTGTTCTTTATTTCATTCATAATAAAACACATATAACATACAAAACAAAGATTACATTGAAACAGAAATTACAACATTATATAATACAGCAAAATAATTATGAGAATGTGGAGGCAGCTAGGAAAGCCATTTTTTTTTTTTTTATGAATGCTACCCCCGGTATAAATATTTAAAACAGTATGTGGGGCAAATATAATACCCTAAAAAACACCAAGACCGAGAAGAAAAAAGAAAAAAAATAATAATAATATTAAATATACATGACCGAATGCAATATCTAGATTATACTGTTCAATTAAAAACATTTTATATCTCCTTTTAAAAACATTGATTGATGGCCTAAGTGTAATTTCACGCGGTAAATCGTTCCAAAGTTTAGGGCCATTAAAATATATGGATATAAGCATGTTCATTTGCTTTGTAGTTTCTGTTTATTTAATTTATCTCAAAAGATGTATGAACAATTTTTTTTTTTCATCGAAATCCAAGATGTCTGCCAAATTATGCATTCAAATTAGTTGATTCATTATAATTATACTTTAACTAACCCCTCGTTGCCATTTCACCCATATAAAATATGTTAATTTGTGTTTATATGACCCTACTTCAAACATAAGCAATTTACAATTATTTCAATGAAATCCAACATGGTGGGCAAGAGTAGCCCAAAATGGCCACCAAGATCCCCTGTGTTAAATTTTGAACTAGAACATATTGATTCCATGGTGCATTTTATGAACAATCATGTTCATTGGTTTTTTTATTAGATATATTTAAAAATCGTCCTTTTTTGTCAAAATCCAAGATTGCCACCACGATCATCGCCAAAGTACGTATTCAAATTAGTTTAATTATTGTAATATTATTTTGAAATAATCCCTCGCTGCCAACTATAAATACATGTTCAATTTTCTGTATATGTCCCGTTATTCAACATTATTTTAAGAAAGTTACACTTTTGTTCCATTGAAATCCAACATGGTGTCAAAGATGGCCGTCAAACACACCCATGGGACACGATTTGGTCTTGGTAACATCAAAATTCTTTAACTAGACACATTCAGGTTTACACAAATTTAAGTTTTAAAAATATACCTTTTGGGTGCATGTGAATTCCTCCCCTACTAAAGGGGGTGGTTGGGACAAACTCCTTGAGAAGTAGGGAAAAGGGAAAATGTAAAAGCAAACATGCTCATTGCACAACATGTACATTACACGGGTACATACCGTCATTCTTGTCAAAACATTTCTCAAGTTTCAAGTATCAAGTTTCAAGTTTTGTTTTCATATTCACAAATTACATGTACAGATCATAATAATGTAACATAGTAATTATAATCAATACAACACAAACACAAAATAACATATCTTTACAAAATATGATAACTGAAGTGAAAATGAAGGGATCCACTAGTAAGGCAAAGCTTGTAAATGGTCATTATTAGATCAACTGTTTGATATTTTCTGTTCTTGTTTTGTTTTGAATAATCTGTATGTATTCTTAATTTAAAGTCTGTCTGTCTTGTTGTTGTTTCCTTATTTTGTGCTATGTACAGGATTACATCTTTATTCTTGATTTAAAGTGACTGTTTTTGTTTTGTTTTGTTGTGTACCGTTCTAAATTTAAAGTGACGTTCCACTGTGTGTGTCTTTCTATTTGCGTTGTATCTTCTGTTTGTGTTTTGTTTTGTTTTGTGCATATGTTCATAATCTGAAGTGACGTACAACTGTGTGTGTGTTCTTTTTTTAAACTTGAGCTGTATCTTTTTTGTTTCAGAATTAATGTATCTCGTCGAATTTTGCAAGGCCGCGGTAGTCCGAAGTTCAACTCGACTGATTGATCTAATAATCCACGGGTGCCGCAGGGTGCCGCAGGTGGCCGGGACTAGGGTCAGGGGTCAATTCAGGCAGTGGTGTATAGCGCCAGGGGGAGTCATGGGGGGGGGGGGGGGGTGGGGGCTTACCCCCAATAATGTAATCGAAACAATACAAAACATATACGGGGAAGTTATATTTGTTTTAATAAAGACATATATGGAGTGTTTCCCTATAATATTTAGCGTCAATTCAGGCGGTAACATAGCGCCTGTGACGCATTGGGGGCACACCCCCTAATATAACTTAATAGCAACAATAACAAAAGTTAGGGTGAAATCGACATAAATCGGCACCTGACATGGTCTCACTCACTGCGTCCTTAAACAAAAACGACCTGACCAAAATTACTGTTCTTGGTATCGTTTTCATTGGAAAGG
>JBAMJV010002030.1:0-59103 GCA_037951105.1 Echinarachnius parma | reverse complement strand
GAGTCCGCATTACAGAGAATGCATGTAATACCCATTCAAATCAAAATAATTATGAATGTGACATTTTTCATCCGACGCCGTATCACGCATGCCGTATACAGTATGTATTACATTGTATTATATTTATAACCAAATAAAACGTCGATAAATCGCAAGAAGCGATTTAATCCTTCCATCACTTGCCTTCTGTATATTAAATATACATTAAATACACAAGTATAATGGCATAATACGCATGGTTTGCGGTTGCACCATGTGAGAGTATAATAAGTATAATGGCGCCTTCCAAAGCCAAACGTGCATGAAGGGCGAGTATTCTACCTTTGTGGCTATTAATAATAATTATTTTATACAAGTAAGCAACGTGAACTTAGGCAGTGCCAGTGAGAACACTCCCAACCCGATTTGAAAACGCACTGCCTATTCACGTTGCTTACTAACCTTGTACAATAGTTATTATTGATAGCCACAGAGATATTACTTGCCCTTCAAGCACGGATGGCTTCGAAAGGCGCCATTATACTTGTGTATTGAATGTATATTTAATATACAGAAGGCAAGTGATTGAAGCGATAAATCGCTTAATGCCGATCTATCGACGTTTTATTTGGTTATAATACAATGTAATACGCACTGGAGACGGCATGCGTGATACAGGGTGGCGTCGGATGAAACATTTCCCATGCATTCAACATTATTTTGATTTGAGAGGGTTTGTAGACGAGTACAAACAAAGATTAATCTTCAAACATCGTAAAACAATTTCCATTCACTACATAAATTGATTATATCAAATGTATAATTAACAGGACAAAAACCAAAAGATTATTATCAGTGGTGTCACTGGCGTACTGATGGGACTATGGGGGGGGGGGGGGGGGGGGGGCGCTTGCCCCCCCCCCCCATTTTGTTTCAATCATACCTTATATCTAATTCGATACCAGTGATTGAAAAAAGGGTATTTTTTTAGACAAGATAACTCAGATTTTACTTCATGTCAAGTCAAATTTCTGTCCTAAGTATGCACCAGATTGCATAATTTCAAGTAAAACATTGCAAAAAACACCCTTACCGTGCACGGACGGACACCCCCCCTACCATCACACCCTCCCACCACCCTACCCCTCTCGGTCGCTTCGCTCCCTCGGGAATCGGCCTTGTTTACGACTGGAATACTTTGTTCATGTTGTTGTATCATACTTAATGTGGCTTTTGATGCACTGTTTGTATGTCACTTTGCGATTATTATATTGGGGGAGCATATTTGTTTTTTCTTTATGAAACAAATAAAACCTCTTTTTCCGGTCGGTAGAATCATGACACACTAACCCACATTATAGTACATGTCGTCACGTCAGAATTAGGTATGCATCAGATTGCACAGTAAGTCCAAAAATGCAAAAGCTTCCTACCGTGGGAGGGGGGACACCCTTCAGTCCCTTCGCTCCTTATGTCTTGTCGCTTCGCTCCCTCGCAATATCCGACTGTGATGCGGATTTGGTTTTGCCCCCCAATTTTTTTGCTCATTACGCCACTGAGTGGTGTAACTACGATCTTCTCGATCTATAGCGGAACTGACTTTTGTTGTTGCAGAATTATTTTGACTTTTCCCGCGATGGGCCGTCAGTTGCGTTCACATTACATGCGTAATTTGGAATGTCAACCTATTTTGTTGGAAGCGTGTATACATACGTAGCACACTTGGCGCAAAACCCTATATAGGGAGGTTGCTGGTGTCCGCCCGGTTATCAGCTCGTTATTCCGAAGGTCCGTTATTCGAAGGTTCGGTTCCTTATTCCGATGGTTCATTATTCCGAAGGTTCGTTATTCCGAAGGTCCGTTATTCCGAAGGTTCGTTTTCTCCGAAAATTAAATCGGGTTCGATATTCCGAAGGTTCCTTAGTCTGAAAATGAAATCGGGTTCGTTAATCCGAAAATAAAATGAGGTTCATTTATCCGAAAGGTTCAATACGAACCCCATATGATTTTCGGATTAACGAACCCTATTGCATTTTCGGACTAACGAACCTCTTTTCATTTTCGGATTAACGAACCCCATTTCATTTTCGGATTAACGAACCTTCGGAAAAACGAACCTTCGGAATAATGCAACAAATGTTCCGATTAACAAACCCTATTACATTTTCGGATTAACGAACCCTCAGGTATACGAAATTTGTGTGTTCGGAATAACGAACCTTCGGAATAATGAACCTTCGGAATAACGAAACGCACCCCGTCCGCCTTACAAGGCTGGGAGTCCAGGGGCGGAGACTCTAGACTTTCAGCAGTTCAGAATGTAAATTAGACTAGATTAATATTAGGCCCCGTTGCAGAAAGAGATACAATCGATTGTAAGTTACAATAAATTGTAAGTCAGATCATGTATGTTCTGAATGCGCAAATCTGATTGGTTGAATCGCGCAAATTTGCTGACGTATACAATCGATTGTATCTCTTTTTTGCAACGGGGCCAGTAAGTCCTATTATAGGTTCATTTTGGCGCAAAGCACCAAACAAGTACATGTAGTGCCATGCAGTTGCCCGTCTTATAGGAACCCATGAGGTCCAGAGGGCCCCCCCCCCCCCCCAACCTATAGTATATAGCCTATATAAAGTTTTATCAATGTAAACAAAATTAATATAAAATGCTAGTTTGTCTTTTTCTTTTGACCATCTAAGTACCGTAAGCATGATTATCTTATTACGGGGGCACCTGGGAGACACAGACAATATGTGGCCCCTAGCCCCCCCCCCGTAGCTACGCTCCTGATGATGATTACTAGCCATGCCTTTGCCTGGCGGTTATTTTCCAGGGGGGCTGAGGTCCTTTGCCCGAATCACCATCTTCCCATTTCCACCTGACAAGCAAAACAACAAAAACAAGTTACTAGGATTTAAAGGGGTAGTACAGTTTTGGTAAGGCTGAACTTTAGTAACCAAAACCTGCACAGTAACATGTTTCTGCCCGAATGCTGGGTGTGTTTTGCCCGAATATGGCCGTTTTCAAAACTTGAGGAGGACCAAAGCCCCCACAGCCCCGCCTCCTACGCCTATGCTTTGTTACGAAGAATATTTGTGATAACTGATCCGGAATTAATTTTTGACTGCAAAATTAGTCTTAAATATTAGTTTGATAACATTGAAATGATTGGTCATCGAAATTACGCATAATTGGCAATACACTTTAATAATTTGTACTGTTTAAAACTCATCGAAATTTTGGATGGCACTTAGTACGATCTGAGGACGGAATTTCTATTCTAGTGTATTGGCAACAAACAAAAATTACCTTGACCTGACAACAAATTTGTATAATTTACAACGAGAACAACAACAACAAAGGCATCATACAAGAAACTAGGCATCGTGTAACTAGCACGAAATACCAGTCTATCATCAAAATCACACTTTTTATGGTGACGCTGTAGTGATTTCTGATGACAGAATTATCTCTTATGTGTGTCTACTGTAAAAAAAACAAAACAAAAAACAATTATTGATAACCGAAATTACGTACGTATAATTTTAAATACTCAGTACAAGTAACTATTCGAATTACACTTATAGTACGTTCTAAGGCGGCAATATCTGCATTCAAATTCAAAAGTGTATTATGGTAAATAATTGGAAGTGTACTTGTACTTTCCATTTAGACACGCACAAAAAAATTGATACGACTCTCTTCAGTTCAGAAGGCTAATTTGATTTTTTTTTGTGCGTTCGAAAAAAATATGAGGTATGACATGATTTATTACCGACATAAACTTATGAATTGTTTACGACCGTTGAATATTAATTTGTGTGTATTAGCAGCATTTACAAAATAATTATTTCATACCAAAATACTACGTCATCCCACCTCTCTGCTTACAGCAGTGGCGGGGGGGGGGGGGGGGGGGGGATCCGCATCAATACAGGCATGACAGGGTTGCCAGCTTTGAGCAAGCGGCGAGTTACAGGGCGCGAAACGACCAAGCCTGAATGAGCGAAGGCGACGGAGCGGGGGAAGGGTGTGGGAAAGGGGTGTTCCCCCCTCCCTCCTCCCCACGGTAGGGAGATGCATTTTTAAAACTTAAAATTGTGCAATCTGGTGCATACCTATAGGAACGAAATTCGGACTTGACGCCATGTGCTATGTTGGTAAGTGCGTCATGATTCTACCGACTGGGGAAAAAAAGAGTTATAATTTTTTTTTTCATGAAGAAAACATTATTATAAAATATGCACCCAAACATGATATTCGCAAAGTGACATAAACAGTTCAAACATTGCACCAAATGGCACAATATTTATGATACACCAACATGAACCAGGTATACATAGAATTAGACAAAACCGATCCCCGAGGGAGCGAAGCGACCGAAAGTGCACATGATGGGAGAGTGTGATGCATGGGAGGTGGATGTCCGCCCATGCACGGTATTAGGGAGATTTTGCAATTTTTACATGAAAGTATGCTATCTGGTGCATACCTAGGAAGGAGATTGGACTTGACATGAAGTAGAATCAGAGATATGATGTTTAAGATACACTCTTTTTAAAATTAGAGATAAGTAATGATTTAATTTTATGGGGGGGGGGGGGGGGGGGGGGCAAGAGCCCCCCCCCCCCCCCCCCCCCCCCCCCAGTACGCCGGTAGCTTACCGTATATCTAGCACAAACAAAACCCACACACATCGTACGATAATCACACACAACTAAAAAAAAAGAAAGAAGTATTTTCATGACCCCGCAGTACCAGCACCACATCCAATTTGTCCTTTGTATGTCTGAAAAATACCGGCGTTTGACACCGGTATGTGGACAGTCCAGCATGTCTGGACACACATGGTATAACAGAAAGCAACACTCATCGTCGTGTTCTCTTGCGTGAATGTTTGACGCCGTCTCAATTCAAAGACTCAACAAAATAACACAAGCTGACCCGTTGACCACAATACACATGTGGGTTCGAATGAATAGCATATAATTGAGGAGGAATTTCACCATTATGGAGGAGGGCTCGTGATTACCAGGAAGGTGCGCAGTGGCGTAGCTCGGATTTTCACCTTTTTATTATTATTTTGTGTGTGGGGGGGGGGGGGGGGGGGGGGTGGGGGGGGGCTTGCATTTTCATTTGGGGGCACGGTGTTTCACATGACAAGCACCCCCCCCCCCCCCCCCATTTCGACGGCAGACAATTATTTTACATACCTTATAAATGACATGATTTGCGCCCAGAATCATGATTTGTATGATCTTGGTGAATTGTTTACCTATATATACGATTACATGATTGTTGGAATGTTGGCACATATTTGTTGACCATTTCTTTCTGCAAGTGTTATTTTCTTGTGAGGGGGGGGGGGGAAACCTGGGGGCACAGGAAATGTGTGTGTGTGTGGGGGGGGGGGGGGGGCACGTGTCCCCCAGCCCACCCCCATAGCTACGCCCTGGAGGTGTGAAATTCTGTATGTCATCTTAAACGCCCTGCCTGGTACAATTCTATTATTACAAAAGGTAATGAAATTGCGTCTGAATCCCCCAATTACCAGCAGGCACTTGCTAGGTCTCTTATTTTTTGTAGATAATGGCAGCAGAGTATAGTTTTCTATTTTGTTTACAAAAACGTTAGTATGAAAAAGGGTTACTCAATAAGGATTTGGTGTTGGTTGAAACATACCAGTATACGGAATGTTTTTGTTTGTTTGTTGCTCAAACTCAAACTTCCATTAATTTGGCGATTTGGGTTTGTTGTCAAATTTTACCGAGTGAGTGCCTGATAAATCGCACTTACTGCCGCCATAGCATCGAGTAACGAGCAATGCGTGCGCCATTGTATACCCCGTCTAATTCTCTCTACACAGCTGAATATGCGCACTAACAATGGTCGCACGCATTGATCGTTACTCGATGCTATGACGGGCAGTATAAAGTGGGATTTATTAGGCACTGACTCGGTAAAAAATTCACAAAAATGGGAACCTGACATGGTCTCACTTAAGACGTCTAAAAACAAAAACTACTAGACCAAAATGACCGTTTTTTGTATAATTTTTCTTTGTAAAAGATGCCCTATCCCGTGAACCTAATCATCATGTTTTATGGCAAGTACCCCGTTCCGTTGTTTTTTTTTTTGGGGGGGGGGGGGGGTGGGGCCACCCTGTATATATATGTTTATGTGCGCATTGTATCATGCGATGTGTTTATTTTAAGAAAGCTCTTTGTACAATACAAGTATTGTTGTGCACCAACATGATCAAGATATCATTTAGGACTGGTCTGCTTATTTGATTCACATTGAAATGCTTTCGAGCTAGCCACTTCATGTATTACTCTACTACTGATATTCCTCAGGGCAACTCCAGCGTCACGGACATTACAAACAGACAGTATTTTCATGACTTTCCAATGCCACTACTAATTCATACCTCTACCTAATGTCTAACTTTTATTTTGATTACAAAGCAATAGCCTGGTTAAGTATGCAAAACAAAATTCAGAACATTTATCCAATTCGTTACCGAGTAATTCTGCAAAATGTGCGCCGTCACGGACATTGCATTTTTTGGACATTACTTTTTGCATCCATATACATCTTTGCAAAAATCTGTGAGTTCTGAGACCTCACAAAGGTGATTTAGGTATTCAATTATAGACAAGGCATTTGATTAATTAAAAAATATACTATAGAGCACTCAAAAGACTGAAATTTTAATCTGAAAAGGTAATTTGATTATCAGTCATCAAATTTGGTGCCTTAAATAATAAAAATACCAGAAAATGTTGAAAATATAAGGATTTTCCTGAAATTTGCACAGGGTAATCCCATTTGTGGAGTTTCATGTATGGTTTCCGTTTCTCCTATAAGGAGACACCCGAGAATAAAAAAAAATCATGTGAACTGAAAGATATAATCATAGGATCATGTTGTATGGAAAAATAATCCAGAAAAAATCAATAGGATTTGAAATAGAGCCAATTTTTTTTTTGAGTTCATGTCCACTTTTTCGTGGAATTGCCCCTCAGTATTAAATCATGAACAGCGAGTTTATGTGGATGATCGTGTTAAGCTTCTAACGGAACTGTTAACAAATGTTGTCTTCACTTTAATAGTTCCGTTAGAAGCTAACTACGAGGATCCACATACAATTATTGATTACCCTACTCGATAACATTTGTTGAATTGCATGATATATGACATGCATAATTTACTGAGAAGTGAAACTAATTTGTTCAACATTTTCATGTAAAGAACATAATTATTTTAATGCACGGCTTAGAACGATCATTCAGAAGGCAAGGCCACTGGTTCAGAATCCAACAAGTCGTGGATATTATGTGGATGTGGGTGTGGCAAGATTGGTAGAGCGCGCGCTCTCCGCCGAGTCATTGAGATCCCGAGTTCGAACCATGCCCACCGCGTTTGTCCTTCAGCAAGACAATTTATCCACAATTGCTGCTTTCTATATACCCAGGTGCAGTACTGCCCAGGTGTATAAATGGGGACCCGGTAGGAGGTGAAAGCCTATATGGCCTACAATCATTGATTTATCCATTTTGATTCAAATTCATTGACAAAAATTGATACTTCTGATTAGACATGTTGTGCATTTTAATATTACCATCGTATATTCTTAACAAAACAATAATTATGTGCCTTTATTCCTATACAGCGACCATCATTCAGGGCAGGAATGGGTGGTCAAGTGTGGCTGGTTCAGACGCCGTGCTGGACTGTTTGGTGTTCCCTAGTGGTGGCATCTGGACGGACTATACCACCCTGTGCTCCCGGATTGGTTTCACGGTGAACAGCACCGTCCTTCCGACTCGTGGGGATCCTCACTACGACATCTCCGGCCCGTTTCATACCTCGGGATCCGCTGCCGCGGCGGGCGCAATCTCCGTCAACTGCACGCTGACCGTCCGCAAGGTGCTCGCGGTGGATTCGGGTCTGTACGGCTGCTGCTGGCTGGACGCCACGAGCGGCCTTTGCCCGCCGCACCCCACCATAGCACTCATCGTCACACCACTAAAAGGTATGGATAAATATGTGAAGAAAAATATGCATTGTGCTGTGCATATTCGTTACATGTCAATGGTATATCATAAGATACTCTCTCTAAACGATATAATTATGATAACACTTTTTTAATTCGCTGTGAATATTAATTTTGTTAATTTGATTATGGATTGCACTAGTAAAATCCATGATTTGATGTTGCAGTTTGATTTTTATACAATAATTGTAGTTAGTTCTACCCTGCCTAATTTTCTTATACCCCCTACCGCGATATTAAATGATATATTGCACGGGTTATACATTTTCTCAATTTAAGTTTATATTATAACGCGTTTAAAACCACATGATATTCTTTAGAATGATCTAGTCTGCGTTGGATCCAAATCATGCAATAGAAAGAAAAAACGGGACCGTTATTTTTGTTCGTCAGATTCAGTTCCGTTTCAACAAATTGCTCATTCTATGACTCATCAATTGGTGTAACTGCAGAAAAGCATACTGCATACGATTTACACAAAATCTTATTTGTTATCTTGATAATTTCCGCCCAAAATTGTGTACTACCATGCAGACCATTATACATGATACATGATACATGATTACTGCTATTTGACCTTCAAAATAAAAAGTCAGTCGCAACAACTCTATACAAAGTACCTTTAATTTGTATATAGCGTATAAGCTATTATACAGAATAGTTCTCATGTGAAATTGCAAATTGACGGCGCAATGAAGCGTGATTCTAAGATGATTCGACGCCCGTTTAAGTATCTTAAATCACCTCCCTTTTATATGCAATCTTATTCTTTCGTCCTTGACGGATTCAGTCACCAAGTTTTTTTTATTTTTTTTTAGCAGTATTTTTTTACATATTGCGTATACCTCCTTTTATATGCCTGAAATAAGACCATTTCTTTACTAATAACCATGTCACAAAGCCCAAGGGGGGGGGGGGGGGGGGGGGTGGGTGGGTGAGGGGTGGCCCCTTCTATTTGTTCGGTCGCCACTTCTATACAGTTTTGTCCGATCTTGGTGACTTTCCTTAAATCTTTTTACGAACAGTTTTAAAGTAATATGTAATATGGAATATGGAATAGTATACCTCTGGAAATTAAGAAAAGCAAAACCCTCAATCCATTTAAATGAAATATAAACAGTTTTTGTTAAATAGATATATTGTCCAGTAGGTTTACATAGACACCTTTGACATTTTTTACTGTACATTATATTTTATTTTGTATGTGTATTTCTGTATGTATTTTGTTTTTATTGCGTGTGTATATAATGTGTTTTAAGGGATAAGCTTTCATAATAAGGAACCCTTCCAGTATGCCTATCCCAAACGCTCTCTCATAACTATTAACATTGTTATCGTTATCACTATTTTGTTGTGTTATCTAATTTTGTAATTGTATGTTTTTAAATGCATACGTATGAAGAGTGTTAAATGAAATATGCATTCGAATTCGAATTATAAGCGTTCTCCCTTCAGAGTAATATACCCCCCCCCCCCATTTGGTTTCAAACTTTCAAGCTTACAGACAAGCCTCTTATTATGGTGGTTTAATCTGCCCGTCTCCCCTATAAGGTCAACATCCTGATTGTATTGTAAAAGCAAAACCGAAGATTGTTTTAGATTTTTGTTTTCTCTGACCGTTACGTGATGTTTTAATTCAAATTAAAACCACACATTCTTTTAGAGCTATATACATAATCGTTCACGGATCTATATAATCCCAAATCAGGAGTTACTTCCATGGTAGGCCTACCCCTTTTGTATAAAAATAATTCATTTCCGTTTGAACGAATTATTGGTCCATGACGTACAGTGCATGCATATCCTACTTGATTATACAAAATTAAATGCTCCGATAATTTCTCTTCAGAATTTGCTGCGTTCTGATCCGAGTATAATCATGATTAAAGTGTAAAATATGGAAAAGCATACACTTCTAAAGACAGAATAAAGGTTGTTTGATCAAAATCGGTTTAGCTACAGCAGAAATATCTATAAATATATCCGATCGCAATAAAATCATGTTGGGGCCCCAACTGTTATTCAATAATTTACGAAAATATTCATAAATCCTATACACTTTGAGAATATACCGAAGTGGCTTTAAATTTGTTGTTGATGATCTCTCTATTGAATGATTATTTTAACCAAACATCACATTCACATGTTATAATTATTTTTGTTGTTGAAACTGTCAGGTGTCTGGAGGGCGCCCTCTTGTGTTAACGGCTATTATCCCTTATACCCCAGTCACATTTGCTCTACGGCTAGGATACGGCGGCCGTACGCCCCCAAAATCGAGAGATACGTACGGCGGCCGCAGAAAATCTGCGGTGGCCTGAGGGTCAGGGCGTATTCCTATATTTTACAGGCCGCAGGGGTCGCCGTGGGATTATAGCGCGGAGTTATAACCCTTTTCATTTCTACGGTCGCCGTAGCAGTTAGACACGCCGTAGCCATGCCGTAGAGCGGTTCCACGGCGACCATACGTCGGGCGTACGGTGGCCTTGCGTTTGCCGGGTTTTTATGAATTACAATTGACTTTTGCGGACCCCAAACAAATTGCGGCCAATCTATATGGTTTACCACCTTCAATAACCTTCCCTCGACTTTCATAATTATCAAGCCTTGATGTCCTGTATGTCCTTGATGTTGCATCTCGTAAATTGTTGTATCAGTTTGTATCATATTCTACAAGCAATTATGTATTGTGCATTCATTCATCTAAATAAGTTTGACAATACAAGAGGAAAAAACACATCAAATTACAAATACAACATTTATTTAGTACATTTAAAACCACATAACGTGAATCTATAGTTACTTAAAGGGGTAGTTTAGTTTTGGTACGGCTGAACTTTAGTAACCAAACCTGGACAGTAACCTTATAAACTAATAGTAATAACTCCACCATGCTCGAAAGGTATACAAAATTACAAACGACTAAGTAAAAAGCACGTTATCATTCAAAAAGAGCCATTTAAATACAAGAGGGCGCTTCTAAAAGGGCATCGGTTTCAACAATTTTCCATACAAAACTATGCATGTGATGTTAAATTGAAATAATCATTAAAAAGAGAGATCATCAACAAATGATAAAAAAATGATTTTGAAATTTTTTGAAAAAGTGCAAGCATTTTTTAATTTTTTGAAAAAAACATTTAATTATTTGGGCCCCAATTAATTATAAGATCAGATATATTTTTTGATATTTCAGCCATTTCTGGGTCGATTTTGACCAAATAAAGTTTATTCTGCCATTAAAATTGCATGTTCTCTCAAATTCGACACTCAGTTTTTCATTATCTCACAAAAAAATTGTGATGTGCAGCGCCCTCTCTACCAAAACTAAACTACCCCTTTAATATGTATCATGCGTGACCAAGAATTCGAGTAAAAAGGGTGTTTTTTGCGATCAGGCAAGTTACTCGAGTATCTTGAATAGGGTCTCAAAATCACCAAAAATCAGGAAAAAGGGTATCATTTTTAGGCTGATGAGTTACGCATTTAGGGTCTCAAAAATTCAGCTTACTTGCTTAGGGTTCATTCAATACTAGAACAAGTTTTAGTCACCGTTTTGAGGTGCTTATTATCAAAAATAGTTATAACTTGCTTAGGGGTTTTCAAAAAATTGATTACTTGCTTAGGGTATCAAAAATAGTCATAACTTGCTTAGGGATTTTCAACAAATTGATTACTTGCTTAGGGTATCAAAAATAGTTATAACTTGCTTAGGGGTTTACAAAAAATTGGTTACTTATTACCGATAATCATACTTATTTTGCACCACGCAAATACTTGTTTAGGGTGCTTTTGGCAAGTCCTTGGTCACGCATGATACCCCCCTTTCTATGAGGACAGACCCCCCCGGGCCCCTAGTATCATTCACCTCGTTCGTGTAAAAGGCGTGCTAATTGAAATTAACAAAAACATTATTGGCAAAGCCAGCTGGGTTATGTGTACATGTATAACAAAACACGCATCGCTTCCCCATCTATTTTGGGCGTCGTTCGTTTATAGTTCATTGTCATCTTTGTATATCAAAATAATTGATTCGCCGGTGGAAGTTACAATATAAAATTAAGCAAAACATATACCGTCGCTGGGCAATTAAAAGGACAAATTGACGGTATCGATAGCAAAAAACGATACTTACTTTTTTGGAAGAAACAACATTTTGACATTTTGGGCAATTATATTTTTCAAATGCCAAATCCAGTAATATTGTTAAGTGAAACAGTAATGTAGGCTATAAAGCGATCAAGTGGTTTAATTTGGCCTACGCTCCGTTCTTTTTAACGGAGTTATTTACGCATTTCTGAATTTGCCCTTTTTACATGCACAATATCGCGTCGATATTGGGCATGAAAAAGGACAAAACGCGAATTGCCCTTTTACGCGCATTGATAATGCACAGGCAATGCGCGCGACTTGGCGCAATAATGGGCAGCTAAAAGGGCAAATCCATTTTTGTCCTTTTCATTGCCCATATCATATGCGCGTTTAGTCGTGTATGCCAAACATGCAAGGGTTATTTCGTAGTCACTTTAATTAAAATTGGTTAAACTTGTGGCCGTACGCATGTGCGGATATTGTGATCAATGCTATATTCTTACGGAAAAGTAGTAAAATAACACATTTCATTCGTTATACATTGATTCTTAACCAAATAACACCTCTCGGCATTTCGTGAAAACGATTTTGCCCTTTTTGTTGCCCAAATACGCGCAATTTTGTCATTTTGTCCTTTTGTTATTTTTGATTTTCTCAAAAAGTGGGGCACATATGGGAATTCTAAATATATCATCGGATAGGTGTTAAAGAACTCTATCTGAAAATAAAATAAAAACAAAATCGATATTTGACGATAATATCGGCCATTTTGCCCTTTTTATTGCCCAGCGACATCAATTTTTAATAACAGCATAAATAAAAACAACTTACATATCATTCCATTTATTCCTAATTGTGTAGTTTGTAATGTGTTATATTTGTTTTCATGGACCATCATTATATCGAGAAATGCTTACAATGATGGTCCCGTACATAGTCTCATAGTTGATGGAATTTCGACCTTACTGTTTTGAGAAGAAAAAAAGTATGCTTTGCATTTCTCTATTAACGTTGGAAACGTTACTATTATGTTAATCAAGTTATCGGTTATACATGTTTAATTTGTAATTAACCACATATTTTTGTTCGAATGTTTCAATATTTCTTCTACAGCACCAACCACTACGCAACCTACGACTACGGTACGACAAACAAGTACCCCGGGTTCATCAACGCAAGCGACTACGCATCGCGACACGACATCGTATCACCGGCAAGATCAGGGGGGCGTATATCGACCACACACATCGAATCGACCCATTAAAGGCAATGTAACGCGTAAGTTAACATATTTCTATTAACTCTTGAATAATCTTTTGTGTTTCTTTGTGAGCGGCTAGTAAGCACCGCTGCGCGTCACCTCGACGAGACTAAACTTTTAACACCAAAACCACGTAGGAAACGACATGGTTCCATGCAGGGACATAACAATTATATGATGAACAAAATTCGGTCATGGAACATATGCTTGGGATAATACAACAATACATCGGAGGTTAAGTTAAAGTAGGTTAATATTTCTCTTGTTGAGTGTACTTTAACACAACAATACATCGGAGGTTAAGTTCAAGTACCGTAAATCTCCGTGTATAAGAAGCACTCGTGTATAGAACGCACCCCAACTTTCACAACAAAAAAAGACCCTGAAGTGCTGTTGGAATGTTATACCACTGGTCTAGGGCATGACAATAGCTTAATGTTGAATGTAGCATTTATCAACATCATTTTCTCACATAAAAATAGTGGTTAGTACACAAATTGCACATTTATTGAGCGGTAACACTGGTGCTCATAAATATTCATATTCATATTCATGAGCACCAATACAGCAATACTCACTAAATATAATGCAATTTTCTAAATTTACTAACAACTATTTGTAATCATGAGCAAAATGTATAACCACTGGTTAGAAAATTGCATATTTAATTAGTACTGCTGCTCACGAATGTATGAATATTCATTAGCAGCAGTATTACTGCTCAATAAACTTGCAATTTTTACATCTGTAACCAATATTTTGTGTGTGAGAAAAAGGTATATATTGCTGAATGTTACAACTGACAGCAAGCTCTTGTCATGCCCAAAACCATTTTTTGGGGTTTTTTGTTGTTGCTGTATACCTGTGTATAACACGCACCCCCCACTTTAAAAATTTTCCGACGGAAAAAAGTGCGTCTAATACACGGAGATTTACGGAAAGGTTATTTCTCTTGTTGGGTGTACTTTAATACAACAATACATCGGAGGTTAAGTTAAAGTAGGTTATTTCTCTTGTTGGGTGTACTTTAATACAACAATACATCGGAGGTTAAGTTAAAGTAGGTTATTTCTCTTGTTGGGTGTACTTTAACACAACAATACATCGGAGGTTAAGTTAAAGTAGGTTATTTCTCTTGTTGGGTGTCCTTGACAATAATTATGTTTATAATGAATTAAAATGGCAAAAACAACATGTAATCACCATTTTAAAGGTCAAACACTTCACAGTTGGCGCAATTACTATAGTCTCGTGTTTAGATAATGTAAGTTTATGTTTCACTGCTTCTTTCCGCGTTTAGTTTATGAATGTGAAACCCCTCTGCGAATCGATCTTCCACTATGAAACAATACCTATTAACCATTGCGTGATATTGATCGTCAATGCAGGGTTTTAATGTAATTTTTTGGCCTTTTAAAATAAAGTAGAAGTTTACTTTAACGGTAAACCAAGCGTTAAACAAGATAACAAGGATATACATATCATTTGTAAAGCTTTCAAGGTTAGCATGCTAGGCGGTAGGCGCTATACAAATGTTATTACCTAAAAATAAAATTTTCTTCAAATCATGCCAAGCACTATTGTTGGTTCATTTATCATTCTGTTCTTCTTCCTGCAGCCTTGCCTAATGATGCTCTTATTCAGCCTGTGTTAGAGGAACAAACGTCCATCCACCGGGCGGCGTGGTCCGTCGTACTGGTCTTGACTATCGTGCTGGTAAGAGAAGCGGCATTGTGACTATAGTATGCTCCCGGGGGAGTTGAACTAATGCACAAATAAAGATAACTGAGTGGTTTATATTTTATGGAGTTTATGGAGTTCCACCTGGGTTTGTGTTTCACAAAGATCCTTAGTTGAACTTAACCCTATAAGTATGAAAAGCCATAATTCTTTAAAAACAAATTGTAAAATTCCATGTTTCCATTTCATGTTCTTCATGTAAAATTGATGAAAGTCTAAAATACTTGCATTTTTGCATTTGAATATATTTTATTCCAAGGCTACAAATGGCTTTCCATAAGTTAAAGGGGTTGAACAGTTTTGGTAAGGCTGAGCTTTAGTAACCAAAACCTGCACAATAAATTAATAGTTACCATGCTCGAAAGGTATAGACAATTTTAAAACGACTAAGTAACACGCATCAGATGCATATTCTGTACAAAAAAATTTAAAGGAACTACAGCGTCTAGATGACCTAATTTTCACAATAAAGCTCTCTGTAAGTAATTTTTCCTCAAGAAAAAGAATTTGGCAGTCATTTCCCATAAACAATCAATTTTGGGGTAATTAGTAAATATGTAATTGTCCTGGGAACGCCCCTTTTAAATCGTCAAAATGTGACGTCATCTAAAGAACTTCGCCCCGTACACGACGCCAATCACATGTCAATCACGCTGCTGATTTTGGACCCTAAATGTGGGTGGGGCGTAAACTGGCTGCTAAGTGAGATTTGGCATCAGAAAATTAGCCTAAAATCACTACTGTGTTTATTTTCATGGATTTTTTCGGCAGACCTAGTTTACGAGTCATCGACTATGGAATAAGTGCCAAAGTACGTTGTATTCTTTAGTTCATTTAAACGAATAACCAATCCTTGACCGACCGACCAAGCAAGCAACCACCTATCCATCCGACCATGATGCATTGCTTTGTCTGTATACAATTATACTTCAATAAGGAAAATGATCAATAATTGATTGTGTCTACCTTTGTTGCTTGCTGCAGCTTTCACATGTTTCTGTTATTTCCCATGCAACATTGATGAACTTCATTATTTTTCTAGGGCAACCGTGATGAACTTCACTTTTGTGAACCCTGGCCTACATACTGTTTCTCCCTATGTACATGTACTTTTGTCTCAATTTTAACCTGTATGTTTGTATAATGTGCATATATGTTAATAATTGTGTAGTATTTTACACTATATTATGCTTTTGGTCGAATAAATAATAATGCCCCCTTTCCCCTCAAAATTGAATAAATATGATTTCCCATTATTCCAATGTTAAAGGTGTAGTATATACAGTTTTGCCCAAGGCTGAACTGTAGTAAACAAAACCTGCACAATAACATTACAAACTAATAGTTGTAACTCCACCATGCTCGAAAGGTATTGAAAATTACAAACGACTAAGTAAAAAGCCTGTTATCATTAAAAAAAGAGCGAATAAAACACAAGAGGGCGCTCTCTAAAAAAAACATTGGTTTCAATCATTTTTCATACAAAATTATGCATGTAACGTTTTGTTGAAATAATGGTTAAATAGAGAGATCATAAACAACTATTTAAAAGCCTCTTTTGAATTTGTTGAATAAGTGTAAGCATTTTTAAAATAAATAATTAAAAAAATCATCGAATAAATCTGGGCCTCAGATTATTTTTTATTCCGATCGGATACATTATTTTTCTTTCGTTTGAGGAAACTTCAACAACTAGTAACATTTTGTATCCATTGGGCCGTATGCATAAAAACAAGCAATTGCTTGTGCTAGCCTTTTGCTTGAATCGTTATTTATTTATATTTATTTATTTACTTCCGGTATACATATAAACATGATGCCAAGGTCCGGAGACCAACAATGATCATGGTACAATATAACAATGATATTCAAAGATACATTAAAATATAACATGGTAAAAAAATAAATTATTATGCACACAAAAACTGATGCACATTATTCTTTAAACACTTTACATTAATCTTTAAAATTCCAAAATGTGAGGAAGCATTATAAACTACACGTAGAGTATACGAATGATAGAAAGAGGTGTACAGCAGATGAGAAAGTAAGACAAATGACATAAAGAGAATAAAAGAAAAAGGAAAGCGAGCAAGAAAGAGGGAAAATGAGTATAGAGAAAGAAAGCCATAAATGTAGTAATAAGTGGAAAAAGAGAAAGGAAGCATGCAAGAGAAAGAGAGTATAAAGTGGGAGAAAGGGACATAGAGCAGGAAATTACACATTAACTTAGATTTACGATCAAATAATGCTAAATTCCATTATTCTGCTCCTGCGGCTATCTTAGATTATTTCCCACTATACCCACATATACCCACATATGCAACATTGAAATATAAAGAAATGTTATATAATTTGTTCAGTCTATAATTTATGGTAGTATGTAAATTTTACTTACATTCTCTTTAAGAAATTAAGTTCACTGTTTTTAACTGTTTATGGTATTTAGGCAATAATACAAAGACACAATTTTCATTAATTTAAACTAAACCGAACACAAAAAGTAACTTCACCCCTAAGCAATTGCCCATAATTTCATAACCAAGAATCGTTTCAAGATTTCGTCTTGCCAATATTTCCATATGGTAGTTAGGAAAACAATGTGTAAACATAAGAGGTAACCATTAATCCTTGGTTGTGTGAGCACACATTACAGAAAAAATAGTCATATTTCATAATTCGCAAAAGTATTATCATCATTACAAATTATTGAGAGTTGTACAATTTAAAAATGCACTGTTTTACAATTGCAATTAATGCATTTTACCACATGTGCCATCAAAAAATCAAAATGAATGGATTATCAAACAGCATTGTTTCATAAACCATGATCAATGCATTCCGCCACATGTGCGGATTCACAACAATGTATACAGGCACGCGCAATACCTTGTGACTTTTGAATTGGGCCATTTTGTCTTTAATCTGTGCTCATTCAGCCATAAAGTAATACTATCTCTGATTTTCGCACACATCGAACATAACAACTGTGCCAATATTGTGGTAAGATGACATCTTCAAACAATAATCGGTTATGAAATTATGGGCAATTGCTTAGGGGTGAAGTTACTTTTTGTGCTCGGTTTAAATGTCCTATATTTTGTACAATATATAAACGTGAGTAACTCATGTGCAATTCAGTTAAGAAACTCCCACTCGTGGGCCAAGAAATACTATTTATCTATCTATCTATCTTAAAAACTATCTATCTAAATCTGCACAAAGCTTGAAGCTGAGTAATTGTTTAACATAACATGTATACTTATGTTACAAAAACACATTTTTATAAACAATTTTGAACATGACCTAGCAAGAATGTAAATCACAATTACAAATTAATTCAAACAAGTCAACAGATGCATGAGAATTATCACAAACTATTGAGAGATCGAACAAATGCAGGGATGGCTGAATTTTGATAGCGGTTGGTATGCACACAAACAAGCAATTGCTTGCAAGCAAAAGTTTTTGCTCACAAGCACAAGGAATTGTTTGCAAGCAAAAGCTTTTGCTTACAAGCACAAGCAATTGCTTGAGGGGGTGTCCTCCCTCCCACGGTAGGGAGATTTTGCATCTTTGGACTTGAAACTGTGCAATTTGATGCATACTTAGAAAGGAAATTCTGACTTGACGACATGGACTATAATGTGGGTAAGTGCGTCATGATTCTACCGACCGGAAAAAGACGCTTTATTTGAAAACAAAAACAAATATGCACCCCCCAAAATAATAATCGCAAAGTGAAATATGCAGTTCAAACAGTGCATCAAAAGCCACATTATGTATGATACAACAAGATGAACAAAGTATTCCAGTCGTTGACAAGACCGATTCCCGAGGGAGCGAAGCGACCGAGAGGGGGGAGGGTGATAGGAGGGTGTGATGGTAGGGGGTATCCGTCCGTGCACGGTAAGGGTGTTTTTGCAATGTTTTACTTGAAATTATGCAAACTGGTGCATACTTAGGAAGGAAATTTGACTTGACATGGAGTAAAATCTGAGTTATCTGGTCTAAAGAAATACCCTTTTTTCAATCACTGGTATCGAATTAGATATAAGCCATGATTTTTTTTTTTTTTTTTTTTTTTTTGGGGGGGGGGGGGGGGCAAGCGCCCCAAGCCCCCCCCCCCCCCCTCCCCCCCCCCCCCCCCCCCACTAGTACGCAAATGTTGGCGTTAAATCTGCCAATTCCATTGCGGAGTCTGTTCAGGGTCTTTTCGGATACATTGATTGATATTGTTAGGTTGTTACACTCGAGTGTTTCATTATCTCACAAAGAATTTCGTTCAGCGCCCTCTATACCAAAACTGAACTTCTCCGTTAAATATCTCAATTACTTTAATGAAAAGCCCAAACTGAAAACTTAATTTCAATCGGTTTCATGAAATAACCTTATTGAATTTGAAATTGTTACCTGCCATTTTTATTTTTATTTTGTTTTGTTTCAGATTATCGTTGTTTTCGGCGTGAGGTGTATGAAGAGAAGAAAAGTGGTGAAGGATCGGCACGAGCAATTACCCGAAGCGGAACCGGACTTTGCCGAATTGCAGCACCCCAGGACCTCGGAAGACACGGACGAGAGCATCGAAATGCGTTCGCTAGATTCATCGCGATAGCATGAACTCTCCAATTCGAGAAGTGGAAACTTGTATCCATATTACGATGAACTTTAAAGTGACCGGTACACCGACTATCATCATGATCATAGGCATGTGTTGCTGTGTTTGCTGGTTCCTTCGCTTACCTCCACAAAATGCACTCACGTAAACGTGGTAAATAGCAAGCAGCGAATTTGATCTGTCACTTTGTGCTCGAATCGCGCATTCGTACTGTCGGGGACTGTCGCTTCAAAAAGATCGTATACCTTTAATATCCACATATCCATCATCTCATAATAACATCATTCTAATTATGCTTCAAATTGAGTAAACAACTAAACGACATTTTGATTGATCTCCTCGTGACTGAGATGGTTGAGTTTTCACCGAGCATAATATATCCAGAGAAAAATCGGAAACTCTAAAGACGGTTAAAGGGCATCAAGCGTGGGGATGCTACATAGCGGGTCGCCATTTTGAACTGGGTTAGTTTGCGCGCACCGCATGACACTGAGCTAACGTGCATTACGCACCGTGCGCAACGCGTATGCAAGATGGCGCCGCGCATCTCATTTGACGAATCTGAACTACCTTTAACTTGCAGTCTTTGAAACAGAACTGTTAGACGACACGATGTACGATGCGAGAAAAAAGGCAACAAAATGTATGGTTGCAAACTAGAGTAAGATGACATTCTCCATGGGCGTCGATACTTACGTAATACCCATTCATCAGGGGGGGATGGATGAATGGATCATCCCCCCCTGATCAATGGGTATCAATGACAGATCGACGCCCGTGACATTCTCTGTAGTTCGGCCTATTTCGACAAAAATTCGCGTTCAAATGTCATATCATCAAAAGCGTATAATGGGGAATGTCCGAGAGCACGTTCGAATGATGAACGTGTACGTTGCATTATACGTACTATCTCCTCAAACCGAAGTATGTGTAAGCTTTGAAAACAGAACATTTCATGTCTTCCATATTTGTTTATATTTGTGTACATACGGGGGCTAAAGGGGCCAAGCCTGTGAAAAATTAAGACATACATGGTGTGTTCCACTATTATTTGAAATTTAAAGAAATATATCAGTGTTTATTTTCAAATGATGTGTTATTTCGAACTATTGATGCATTCTTAATTTGCTCTAATAGCAAAAACAATAATTGTTTACTTTAATAATTTGAAGTATTACCAAACTACTTAAATATTCTTTGATCGTTTATATACTTATTTTTATATATTTTTTTAAAATTCAGAGTCATATTAGTGTAAAAATGTCAGTATGTATTTCATTTAAGATATTATGATATAACTTTGATTACATTTGTGTCTGGTCATCAATCTGTAAGAATATTTTGTCATTATTATGTCTATGTTGATTGTTGACCCGTGTGAAAATCGGCCATGTCGTAAGGGCAATCCATCCTATGGCATACACAAACAAATCATCACTCTGACATGGATGACGAAGACAATGGCATTTAAATATGCATATTGCATGTGTTATTTTATATTTTGTAAAATTAAAGCTACTCATAAATGAATTTATATTATTGATACCAAATTAATATCTTTAAATTTATTATACGCCGACGCGTTTGTTCTGTGTATAAGAGTGAGGGAATGTGTGTGTATGTGTGCGTGTGTGTGCGTGTGCGTGTGCGTGTGTGTGGGTGTGTGTGTGTTTTAAAGTTTGTTTGGAGGTGGGGTGAGTATGCCTGTTTGTATCCACTTTGTATATTAATAACAAACATTACAGAGCAACATCATTATGTTATATACATTTTTATCTTCACTATAAGTTCGGTTTACAATAATTGTATAATTGTTATTGCAGTCAATTTACTTCAAATGTATTTTATTTTAAATTGAGAAAATAAATCCCTATACTAAGTACTTTGCTTTGATGAATAGGGAGAAATTGAATTGGCCATTAGCCGTATATGTGCATGGTTAGAGTAAAACGTTTTTTTTTCTTCTGAAATGTACAGTCATAACTATATATTATTCAATTCAATTCAATTTTGGTTTATTAAAATACTGAGTAAAAAGTCCGAAGACTAAACATGTCAGTTTACAACATTTGGAAATATAACAAAGTAAACACATTTATTATGTACTGTACAAAATAAATAATGAGTTATCACCTCGCCAAAAATGTACTAAAAAATTAAACAAATAAAACATTCATTTAGAGATATTCAATATATTACTGTATAATCATACAAAACAAATTGTACAAATATTACATGTCTGATGAGGCCTATAGCTTGAATCATCTTTATTGTGTTATCATATTGCTTTGTAAAGAAATCGTTTGACGGCAGAAAGTATTCATAATGGCTTCGATGACTTGGTAATCATTGTAAGGTCAACTCTGAAGAGACAAAGTAGTAAACAGTTATATATAAACTGGGTTCCAAAAGAAACTTATCACTTCTTCAGAGCGACACACATTCAAATCCAAAGCATACAAAATAATCATATTTTGGCATAGATTAGCTATAATACCCCCTAGCAAGCTCATCTAAAAACAATATGTTTGCTTTAGTCTACAAAGAATAAAATAAGGTGAAATCGCAAGAGGTAATTTTTCAAAAATCACAAACTGCTCTCCTTCCAGGCACAGAGCTCGGTACGGACAATAGCCAGTCTAGTGGTTACATAACCCGCTTTGAAGCTGTATGAATAGCTATTGAAGGTTCTGAATAGACCGCCTTTCGTGGAGGTTCGCAGCGAGCAGTTTCTGCGATTTTTTTAAAGTGACCTGTAGTGATTCCATTGCATTTTTCTAATTTTTGATAAAAGGAAACTTTTATTTTTCAGGATATGCTTCATAAGGAGAATGATAGCTTATCTCTGTCTAAATATGATTCAATTTTATGCTATGGATTTTAGTGAGCGTCGCTCTGAAAAAGTGATTTCTTTTGGAACCCAGTTTAGTTTGAACCCACAATGATGTCAGCGCTTGAGGGGTATACCACGAGGGAAATGGGTGTGGGTAGTCCCCATTGATACATTCGCATTTGGTGAATATATGGAGGGATTTTAACCATTATACGACACCTTCATATGACTGTATAATGTGACTGGTGATCGCCAGATAAATGAAACCCCCTTTTCTACTTTAATGATGAAGGAAATTGGTATAAATTTTCAAATTTAAACGGAGTTTTCCGATATACAACTAGATCTATACAATTATAATGCCTATAAAATTAAACATTATTGCATGTTTGCTATTTGTTGTTAAATACGTCAAGAGCAAATTGTATACTAAGCCTAAAAGGCTATATATTATTTTTTACGAATTGATGTTATTGATAAAATTGTAAGAAACAATAACAAAAATAAATCATACTAAACATAATGAGTCGACATTGTTCATTTTACTTTATATGAATTTGCCCTTGCTTTATAGTGCCTTGTAATGTGATTGGCTGGAAGTTCCGAAGCTCCTTGCCGAAGTTTTGCCCTGGGTGAAAAGCTGCGTTGTGATTGGCTGGAAGCTCTGCATAGCACTTCCCCTTCCGAAGTTCTGCCTTGGGTGTAAAGCTGCCCTGTGATTGGCTGGAACGTTTGCATTCTGCCTGCCGCTTTTGCACACTGCCCTGTAACAAGTAGCGAAGTGCAAGTCTCGGTTTGCAGCGCATGTAAAACCAAGGACCTCTGTTTTATACAGTATTAAATCGAATGCCAAAGGAGACTTTTCGCCAACTTTTCGTTAAACTTTCGTTAAATTTCGCTAAACTAATGTGTGTATTTCCTTCAGCATTAACATTGCAGTGGCGCAGTAATGGGCAACAAACTTTTAGGGGGCTTATCTAGGGAACAGAACCGAACAGAATGACAAAGACATGGGGTGGGGTGGGCCCGCGGGGGGGGGGGGGGGGGGGGGGGGTGTTTAAGGGGTCATGAATATTCAAGACCAAAATAGAGAGCTTCTAATTTGACGAACTTTTGTCCGAGATAACTCTCTAGTCTTTATATTATAGTTACTCTATGGGTCATCCCATGGTAAATACATTGTGAAAATTGGGGTATTGAAACAATTTTCTTTAAGCACTACATAGACACAAAGACTAGTCATGACACGCATACATATCTCAATTTGTTAAGCCATTGGGAAAGTTACCGAAAAACATCTATAATGGCCAAACTAATCGATCAATATTGTTGAAGAAGTATAAACAAGTATAAACAAGTGTCGTCAAACGCAGACATATTGGAAGAAATCCAATGGCCGCCCGTTCGCACCTGTCCGCGCCGCTAGCGCTGGGCTGGAGATATCGTCAAGCTCGCATCATACGATAAGCTTGCGTAATAGTAGTCTTTGCACGTAGCATACGCGATTCCGCACGCGGTTAAAGGGATAGTTGAGTATTGGTCAAACTTAACTTTAGTAACAAAAACCTGCACAATTACGGTACAAAGTACTGTAATAGTTTCAACTTCACCATGCTCGAAAAGTATACACAATTACAAACGACTAAATAAAACCCCTGTTATCATTCAAAAAGAGCCGTTACAACTCAAGAGGGCGCTATTTAAAAAAATCATTGGTTTTAGCCTTTTTTCATACAATATTGTGCATTGATGGCTTGTTAAAATAATGATACAATAGAGATATCATCAATGACTTTTTAAAAACCTAAATATCGCCCGGTGAATGCCTGTGAAGAACATTTTGTATAAAATATAATTATGGATATTTCAGCCGTTTCTGAACCGATTTTGAGTTGAGTTTGAGTTTGATGTTTTATTATCCAAATAAAAAGTACATCAATATAACAATCAAATGTCAGTGTGTAACATAAATATTAAAAGGATAATTGGGACCAGAAAATAGCATTAAATGCTAATCGTGTCTGGTACCATTAACACACATAAGGGCAATTCCATAAATATGTCAACCATTAGGCCAAAATTTCAAAATCATCATATTGGTCCAAATGATACATCAATTTGAAGGTTATAATGTGAACTGTCAAAAACCATTCATTTTGACCATTATTTATTTTGATCAAATAAAGTGTATTCTGTCATCAAAATTGTATGTTCTTTCGAATTTGACAGTCAGTTTTTAATTATCTCACAAATAAATATCGGGAGGCACTTCGGGAAATACCTATACTCAACACTACCTTTAAATTGGACTTTGACAACGTTCGATTTATTTTGGAACCAATAAATGCTGAATTAATAATTTTAAAAGCAGTTTTTGTCCAAATATTTACATTAACATCTAAGTTATGATAATATTTCACGTGGTAGGAGATGACAACATGTTTTTCACTTTTTGTGTGTGGGGGCGTTTCCCAGTACTGTTATTTGGCTGTTTTCCCTTTTTTTGGTGGGGGAGGGGGGCTGCAGCCCCCGACTCCTATCTGTACGCCATGTACGTGCATGGAGTACTTCACGCATGTTAGAAATATTTGTTTAAATTTTTTTTATTATAGGTGTAACTGGTTTGTAACAAGTGGTGTCGAATACCAACAGGGAAATGTCTTTATAAAAAAATCTTCATGTATGATGTCAAAAGTATCTAGCCTAGATATAACAAGACAACAAGGTGGCAACGATAACAATTTGTGATTCTTATTCTTCGGACATGGGGCCTGTGACAAGACAAAACTGAAATTTGCACACGATAATAAAATCGATTGCGAAATAACCACTGGCTTCCGCTGTACAAGGATGTCGCATTGGGCAAAGTCAGGGTGTGTGTGTGTGTGTGCGTGTGTGCGTGTGTGCGTGTGTGCATGCGTGTGTGTGTGTGTGTGTGTGTGTGCGTGTGTGTGTGTGTGTGTGTGAGTGTGAGTGCGCGTTCGGAGGGGGGGGGGGGGGGGGGGGTGGGCAATGCTCATAGTGGTTTCTAACTCTATGGCAAAGAGGCTCCCTGATGGCTGGAAAAATTAATAAATGCCTCCCAGACAGAGAGGACAAAAATGAACAAAAAGAGTGTAATAATGAAATACAGAAGGAAAGTTACCCTCTGTCAAACTGATTTGGGGTAAGCTCGTTGTATTTCTCAATTATTTGTATTTTTACCCTAATGTTTGTTGTATTGTTTTGTTGATTTATGGGAGTGCTTGTGCCCCCCCCCCCCCCTCCGTACCTATGCCACTGACTACACCGCTGATTGTAACTCAAATTGGTTAGTATAGAGTGCTAGTGGACATGCACAAAGCTAGTCTAGGTTATATACACCTTTCCCCCATATATCGCGTAACCCGGTGCATCTGTACGCCCGTTGAACCTGTACAGGTTCACCGGGCGTACAGATGCAACGGTGTGAGCGCATAATCTGTCTGGGCGGATAGCCTGTACCACCCGCAGGATTATAGTAATGGCAATATCGTGTATTCTATGTAGCCAATAAATCTAACTTATAGCCACTAAATCTGACCTATAGCCACTAATCTGACCTATAGCCACCAAATTAGGGTTAGGGTTAGGGTTTAGGGTTAGGGTGGGACAGGCTATCCGCCCAGACAGATTATGCGCTGACACCGGGTTACGCGTATATGGGGGAAAGGTGTATACAGAGTATAGAACCTAGACTAGCACATTGGATTGGATTGGAGATGCGATGACGTCACCCGAAAATTCCCCGTGCTGGGGAATTCCCGCGCTGGGGAATTCCAAGTCGCATACAGGGTACGTGTACGTACGGTTTGACTTTATGGTCATCACTTATAGTGTGTCTCAGAAAAATAAGCTTGGTTGGTTGTTGTATTATCTTTATCTCTCTCTCTTTAATGTGTTTTAACTCCGTGCATGCCATCCACTGTAGGAAAGATATATCGAGTTGGTTCAGTTGAGACTTGACAGTGTGTTGAAATTAGAACGGTTTGCCCCGTGTCGTATGCACAGACGTCGTGCATTTTAGTTACCTCTTTACTGTTAGAACCTATTAAAAACCCGTGTCTCACTGAACTAATGACTAATGTGCTTCCCTTTTCTATTAATGTTTTTGGGTGAGTGGTGGTGAAATCCTGGTGGTAAAAAGGGACACCAAGCTTACCAATTTTGTGCAAGGTGATTTTTTTGGAACACCTTATAAGTACACTGCAAACAGAACTTGCGCAATAACAGTTCCATAGCAGTTCACGTTGGCAAATGGACTTTGTCGTCCTATGCTTCTTGTACAATGGACCTTATCTATCGCAAAAGGATTACAGCTGATTATAATGTGCTTGAACTAGCGGCAGTATTGTGATATATATAAAGGTGTGTTGAGTCTGCATACTACATCAGACGATCGGAATATCGATTTAGAACACTCCGCATTTACTGCATTAGCGTTTGAACAGTCTTTATACACCTTTTTTCAAACTCGTACTACAAGTAAATACTACAATAAGCATATACCAGAGCGAACGGGACACTGTCATACTTATAACTCTTCTGACTTGAAATTAAAGTTTTAATTGCCCAGCAGCGAAGATGACCGCTTTAACGAAAGGTCTCACGGGTGTTGTTTCCTCTAACGACAAGGGAATCGTCACCGTGACCGTGCAGCATCCCGCACTCAAGAAGACAGTCGAAGCAAAGATCACGGACAAAGAAATGTTTAGGACTGCGCTCATCATGAGGGGGATGCCCGCACAAAAAGTCGAGGCAATTCTCGACACAGAACCATTTAATCCTTCCGAACTTCTGGCCGTGGGTGATTACGCACACGTCGACATCGCGCGGAACAAAAGTAGGAAGTGGCGCGTGGTCGCCCTCCGGTTCTGGAACTACAAGTCAAAGTCAGCTCCTCTCACCCCCCTCACCATTCCTCGGCCAGTGCACTACGATGCCGTGAGGCCCTATTTCAGACACAAGCGGGGGTCGATGTGGCCAGGAAAGCCGACATGCACCCATGTCCCAGCCCACTACCGCGGTGATCTCGTCTTGCTCTTCACGGCTATCATCAGCGATGACCGCCTCCACCCTGGTGGTGTCCCAGTAAGCGTCCTGCTCAAAGACGCACTCGACTATTGTGAAAACATCGAATCAGACGGCGTAACGGATGACAGGCTCTGTGCAGCGATATCGTGCTTGCATAACAATGAGAAGCAGTTCCTTTCCTTCATCCGCAGTGTGCCGCAGTTTTTTCACGTCGATGACCAGGAAAGGGTTGGATTGTACGAGGGGTTCGCAAAGGACGTGTTCGAGGAGGCCGTCGTGAAGAAATGTTCGGTGAGTATATCATAAAGTGTACAACTTTTTGTTCGTAAATCGAGCCAATCCAAATAATGTACTACAGTATTATAACAGTGATGATAATGACGATGATGATGATAACGACAACGATGCTGAAGATGACCATCTTCACAAGTACTACTACTATACTTCTACTACTACTACTACTACTACTACTACTACTACTTCTACTACTACTACTCCTACTACTACTACTGCTACTACTGCTACTACTACTGCTACTACTACTACTGCTACTACTACTACTGCTACTATAGTACTACTACTACTACTACTACTACTACTACTACTACTACTACTACTACTACTACTACTACTATATAAATACTGCTACTGCTATATTCTACTACTACTACTGACTACTACTACTCCTACTACTACTACTACTACTACTACTACTACTACTACTACTACTACTACTACTACTACTGCTACTACTACTACTACAACTACTACTACTACTATAGTAGTACTGCTACTGCTATACTTCTACTACTACTACTACTACTGCTTCTACTACTACTACTACTACCACGGGCGTAGCGAGTTACGTAATACCTATTCAACTGGGGGGGATGGATGAATAGATCATCCCCCCCACTTGAATGGGTATCAATGTCATGTCTACGCCCGTGACTACTACCACTACTACTACTACTACTACTACTACTACTACTACTACTACTACTACTACTACTTATATTAGTACTGCTACTGCTATACTACTACTACTACTACCACTATAGTAGTACTGCTACTGCTATACTTCTACTACTACTACTACTACTACTACTACTACTACTACTACTACTACTACTACTACTACTACTACTGCTTCTACTACTACTACTACTACTACTACTACTTATATTAGTACTGCTACTGCTATACTACTACTACTACTACTACTACTTATATTAGTACTGCTACTGCTATACTACTACTACTACTACTACTACAGTAGTACTGCTACTGCTATACTTCTACTACTACTACTACTACTACTACTACTACTACTACTACTACTACTACTACTGCTTCTACTATACTACTACTACTACCACGGGCGTAGCGAGTTACGTAATACCTATTCAACTGGGGGGGATGGATGAATAGATCATCCCCCCACTTGAATGGGTATCAATGTCATGTCTACGCCCGTGACTACTACCACTACTACTACTTCTACTACTACTACTACTACTACTACTACTACTACTTATATTAGTACTGCTATACTACTACTACTACTACTACTACTACTACTACTACTACTACTACTACTACTACTACTACTACTACTACTACTACTACTTCTACTATTACTACTACTTATACAGAGTGTCCCAGAAAAAATGAAACCGGATTTCATGGCAGAAATTTTCGGTCATAATGAATAATTTCTTAGAATACATGTATGAAAAGCTCTGTTTCTCTTCTTTCATTTGATGTACAACTTATGGCACATAACTCATGCATGACTGAATTAGAACAATGGAAATTGGTGTTACCAACATTCCATTTGCACGCAGAAATTGCAAGTTTGGGTGAGTTTTTAGGGTAGTAAACGTACTTATTTTGAAAAAGGACAAACACCGCAAAAAATTCACATTTGTATCTTTTATATGACACCTCATGATTTATGCCAGAGAACGAGTACAATGAAAACATGCTTGATTTCAGCCCAAATGAGTAACTTTCCTGATCTAGCAGGTTTCCCCTTGTGTAAATTCACTCATGCATCAGTCCATTGTCACTGCTAAGTCAGGAAAGCTGAGCGCCTTCTCATCTACTCATTTGGGCAGAAATCAGGCATATTTTCATTGTACTTGTTCTCTTGCATTAATCTACGTTATCGTTTATTTTTTGTGCATGAGGTGTCATATAAAAAATAAAAATAGGATTTGTTTTTGTCCTTTTTCAAAATAAGTACGTTTACTACCCTAAGAACTCACCCAAACTTGCAATTTCTGCTGCCAGTATACAAAAGAGACATCGTGCATGAGTATGATTTGTAATAATTATTACTCACATAGTACTCAGTTGTTAGCTAAGAGAAAGGGGATATGGGTCATACTATATATTCCTTCTCCAGTTTGTGAAAATACATCGGACATTGTCTCGGACCCTGCTATTGGTTGATAGCCTTGCTGTGGCCGTAGTTTGATTTACAGACCCATTTAATTAATTTCAATATTATATGAAAATACAATTGGCACATATTCATTTACAACCATAAGATTATACACTCATAACAGTGTGATATACATTTGATGATTGACATAGTGTTTACGAATTGTGTATTAATAGAGGAGTACATACAAAACATGCGTGGAGTAGGACCATGGTATATGAACAAGTTTAAGAAAGGTGCGACTTTGCACTTTAGCAAAAATGCACCTTTATAGGTGCATAATATGGTGCAACTTTAATCCTATGCCGAGTCTGCACCCTTTCCCGTTACTTTGAACCATTTATTAACCTTTTTTTCTTAGTGTGTATACAACAAGTTTTGATCAATCTTATATAAAAATGAATCGTGGGTCATACTATATATTCCTTCTCCAGTTTGTGAAAATACATAATGAGCTATTATTTCACACAAGAAGTCATAAACAATGACAAAGCAGTGATGTAAATCAACAATTTTGCTTTTAAACAAAAATATGCTTGTTTTCTCTCTGTGACTGAATTGTTTGTCTCGGACCCTGTAATTGGTTGATAGCCTTGCTGTGGCCGTAGTTTGATTTACAGACCCATTTAATTAATTTCAATATTATATGAAAATACAATTGGCACATATTCATTTACAACCATAAGATTATACACTCATAACAGTGTGATATACATTTGATGATTGACATAGTGTTTACGAATTGTGTATTAATAGAGGAGTACATAAAAAACATGCGTGGAGTAGGACCATGGTATATGAACAAGTTTAAGAAAGGTGCGACTTTGCACTTTAGCAAAAATGCACCTTTATAGGTGCATAATATGGTGCAACTTAAATCCTATGCCGAGTCTGCACCCTTTCCCGTTACTTTGAACCATTTATTAACCTTTTTTTCTTAGTGTGTATACAACAAGTTTTGATCAATCTTATATAAAAATGAATCGTGTATTTTCCCCCCTCAGGAAATGCCGCTCAAGAAGAGGACAATCCCTCTAAGTAACGTGTGTATTATTGAGACAGTACGCGATGCCTTCTCAGTACTGCACCCTCTGCTGCGCAGGGCGAAGACGAGTCAGAGAGGTGGAAATGAACCGGGGCTCATTGTGGCTTTGGACTGTGAGGGAGTAAACCTTGGTAAGTTTGCCTGATATAGCACCTCTAGGGGCAGCGGTGGGGGTTGAGGGTTCACATACTCTAGGAAGTGGGTGGCGGGGGGGGGGGGGGGGGGGTGGGGTGGGGTAGCACTTTTCTAGACTCATAAGTGTAAAGTAATAATAATGATGATGATAATAAGAACCATAATAAAACAATAAGTACTTATTCTACTATTACTACTAAATAAACAAGTAAATACATTTATGAAAATAATAAAACAAATCATTAATCCAAAATATGTACATAACATAAATAAATAAAAAGGAAAGAAAACAAAATCATCACTAAATTTGTTAGGGTCGTGATTACTAGTAAGTCCCTGCAATACGAACCTTCACCTTCCAAAGGACGGGTAGAGTTAGGATGGGATACATCCGATTGATCCAGTAGTTCTTATTATAGTTTTGTTGTTTGAAGAAAACATTTGTTGTTTATTGTATTTATTGTTTAGATAATTTTCATATTAGGTGCTACAGAAGTTGAATATATTATTTATTAATCTGAATGATCCAGTAATTCTTAGTATAGTTTTGTTGTTTGAAGAAAACATTTGTTGTTTATTGTATTTATTGTATAGATGATTTTCATATTAGGCGCTACAGGAGTTGAATGTATTATTTATTTGATCAATTATTATAAATTTGCAGGCAAGACAGGTCGCTTGACTCTGGTCCAGATAGCTACGATGGAAGGCCAGGTCTACCTCTTTGACATAGTCCGGTGTCCCTCCATCGTCCACAACGGTCTTCTTGCCGACTTCCTGGAAAGCACTGCTGTCCTCAAGGTACAACATAATAATATCTTATAATACATATCATATATTATTTATCATGTCAAAAGGACTATTTTAATGGCAAGGCGTCGCTAGCTTATATTTGTTGTTCAGTCTAGTTTAGTCAATAGTTTGTCCTTTCGGCCTTGAACAGGGCTTTAGGGGAGTGCCAATACAAATATGTGAGGCAGAAGTATGGGGTGGGTGGATGCAAGTAGACATGTAGGCTGTTGAGTGGACAGTGTAAAATCATATCCAAAAGCGAGTGTAACATAGATGTTGGTTTACGGTTGTTGTCTTGCACACTCCCCCCCAAAAAAAACAACTCAACCAGTGGTCTATAAATTATTACACCCCCCCCTCCCCCCCCCCCCCCCCCCCCCCTTGGAAAATCCTGGCTACGGGCCTGTTGTGATTTATTACATCATTATTTGACGATTGAATGCATGCTGTTGGCTGGAATAGAGCAGGACCATTTTTTCCCCTGGGGGGGGGGGGGGGGGGGGGGGGGCTACTTTTCATTCAAGCATGCTTGCATGAAAATAAGAAATAAAAAGTTAGCTAGCATTGAACTCTATGTAAATTTACAGGGGCTCTATTAGGCATTTGGGGGGCTAATTCGCCCTGAACCCTGTTTTTTTGTGTGTATCACTGGATTAATAAATTGTGATTTTTGTATTAACCAGGTGATACATGACTGTAGACAAGATGCAGCAGCCCTGTTTCATCAGTTCCAGGTCACCCTAACCAACATCTTCGACACATCGGTGAGTAGAGTACCAAAATAATGCATAGCTGGGGGACAGGTTCGCTCCAAGCCCTGGGGGCCATGGGTGCTGCCGTGCTGGGGTGCAGCACCCCCACTTTTCTGAGGGGGTGCAAAGCATCCCCATTCTGAAAAATCATATACACACGTACACACAGGGGCCGCGGAACCAGGGGGGGGGGGGGGGGGGGGGCTGCAGCCCCTCACTTTTTTGGCTTAAAACAAACAAATACATCAGCATAAAATAACAATTATTATGTGACCAGAGTGTGCTCAGCCCCCTCACTTTCAAAACCTTTCCGCGGCCCCTGCACACACACGCACACACCCACCCACACACACATACACACACACACACACACAAACAATTGCTCTGGTAAAGACTATATAGAATTTATGTCATGGATACACATTCCAGATTTCAAATTATTAATCATCATAAAAACTGTACTGATATGGCAATCCCAATTTAGTTTTCTTCGTTGTAGCTTGTATTATCATCTAATTTATTAAATAATGAATCGGTATACTTGAGCAGTTAATCTAGAAGAAATCGTTACTATAATAATCATGATTCTCGTACATTCCATTCACAAATCACAGGTTGCCTACGACCTCCTCCAGGAGCAGTGTTGCGTGACACGTCCAAAGTCCATCCGGCAGCGAATCGGGTTCAAGCGTCTGTGCGAGCTGGTCGGTGAGGAGCCCGCGTCGCACAAGAACAAGAAGTTCAAAAACAAGATGATTTACGTGCCCAACTACTGGGCGCGGCGGCCGCTGCAGGCGGACGCAATCGAGTATGCAGCATCGGACGTCTACCTGCTGCTCCCAAATATCTACCAGGCAATGGACAAGTAAGTCGGCTAACCTACTTATTCATGTAGCAATAGATTCAATACCGAAGTACTGTAGTGATGTCAAATTCTTTTGTTTCAACACGGGTTTTGGTCCTCCCGAACAATTTGCCATTTATTTCAGGGCTCATGGTAATGTATTGGGTTAGAGCTGGATGATTGCCTCTTAGCAACTGCTTGGTCACAACATTTCTGGTGTGTCTAACATTGCTTAGAACCATTAGCAATGGGGTTTGGCAATGAATTGTGATAATGTTGGGTCTCTGATATTCTTGAGGTATTTCCTTTGAATTCACGTCCCCTATTCCACATTACGTATATAATGTTCTTTAAATGTGTTTCTCTACTACATGTAACTTGTATAAATTTGATTGAAGAATGTTTTATAATAAGTAGCCATCAGCCTCTTGCTCACCTAATACCACATTAACTCCTTCAGTACACAAGTCACATAATTATAGCGCCACAAAATATTCACAAATGTCGTAGAGCTGTAAAATCCCTGGCACTCAAAGTGTTTAATTGTATGTGTTTCAGGGATGCCAACAACCTATAAGTCTATAAGAGAACTGAGTCATGGCACCCAATTTGTGTGGAAATTTACTAAATTGAGCTTGAAAATCTAGGGGAATATATAGGGCCTAAACACTGGCCTTCTTGATGTAGACTCCCTCTTGTGCCCTAATCTATGTAGTGTCTAGTTGGATTGTGGTCCAATGTTCATGATGTTTAGAAATAGTTCATTCACTTTCATTATGCACATAAATGTAAAATACAGTGATTTAAATTTTGTGATTACCATGATCAAGTTATGTTTAGAATACTATAATTAAAATTGCACAAATAATGATACAGCCATGTAATATAATTTTCGTTGTTTTTCCTTTTCTTTGTGACTGTTTTTTTTCTTCTCCAGACTGATCCAGAAAAACTGGAAGGGTGTCTTCAAGTTTCTGTGTGAGAAAGCTGTTGAGAGCATGATGGAGTAATGCTTCCTCCAACAGACACCATTCAAAATGCATTCACAACTTTGGACACGTTTCTGTGTGAGAAAGCTGTTGAGACCATGATGGAGTAATGGTTCCTCCAATGGACAACATTCGAAATGCATTCACAACTTTGGACATAATTGCAATTGGACACCCACAGTAATTAAACCAGCTACCATTTTATATGTGCATACCACTGGGAGAATGTTTAAGTCAATGGTGGAAACACTTTCAGTCGATCTTCAATATTTGAAGCACGTGATTACAATAAGACTGAAATTGTTCCGGGGGTGTTTCACAAAGATTCTGAGTTGAAGTTAACTCTAAATTAGACCTAACAGCTATGGAAAGCTGTTAGTTTCTTTGTAAAATTGTTGAAACAGTTCTTTTTAAAAGGCATACATTTTGATAAAAAGTCAGTACTATTTTGTTACTATCAATGAGCCTTGAATGTATTGATATAAATTTGTGTTGGAAGTCTCAAAAACTTGCATTTTTTGGCTTTCGAATATGTTTGATTTCAAAACTACATATGGCTTACCATAATTCTAAGTTTAACTTAGAATTTAAGTGTAACTTAGGATCTTTGTGAAACACCCCCTTGCCATATACTACAGTATTAAATCAAACGATTGGTGCTCAACACAAGTCTCCCACTGCAAACCACGGCAGGTGACAGTCTTCCTCTTTTTTAATTCTCTCTGTACTTCGAGTGCCGATCTCCACGTACGCTGGCGTGCTTGACGAGCCGATTGGCACAGATGTCGTATTTTGTAACTTGTGCCATTACATTGATTGTAATTGTTTGAAAAAAGCAAGACCATTAAGATCCCTGTCAACATGGAGTAACTGGTAATGGTTGACCCTCCAAGAGCTTTTAGAGCCAATCTCCACGTTTGCTGGCGAACTTGACGTGCCGATTGGCACAGATGTCGTATATTGTAACTCGTGCCATTGTAATTAATGTTTGAAAGAGCAAGAACATTAAGATCCCTGCCAACATGGAGTGACTGGTGATGGTTGACAAGTGCCTTGAGAGCCAATCTTCTTGTTTGCTTGCTCACTTTATGTGCCGATTGGCAGAGACGTTGCATTTTATTTCAAGTTTTATTATAATTGTTCTGCTATGCCGACCTTTCTTTCAGTCTAGTTTTCTCACTTATTCTTATATCGTGTTAGCGTGCTTAAACATTTCTCATCACTTAGAGTTTGGCTAGTCTATATAACATGAAATATAAACCTTGAACAAAAAATAAGTTCCCCCCTAAGCAACTCCTCATAATTTCATAACCAAGAATTGTTTTAAGATTCCGTCTCACCAAAATATTTCTATTATAAACTATGAGGTAACCATTACTCCATGTTTGAATGAGCACAAATCAATGACAAAATGGTCATATTTCAAAATTTGCAAAAGTAAAATAAATACTGAAGTAGTGAAGTTCATTGAGAACTGAACAAATTCAAATTGCACTTTTTACAATCACAATAAATGCATTTAACCATATGTGCGATAATAAAAATGGATGGAATTCCAAACAGCACTGTTTCACAAACCATGATAATAAATGCATTTAACCACATCTGCTGTTTCACTACTATGTACAAGCGTGTGCAAGTTCTTGTGACTTTTGAAATTTTGTCATTTTGTCTTTAATCTGTGCTCATTCAGCCATGAAGTGATGGATATCTCTGATTTTTACACAGCATGTACATTATAACTGTAGAAATAAAGGCAGAATTGTTCAAAACTTATTGATTAAGCAATGATGATAAATTGTTTAGGAATGACTTACTTTTTGTGCTATGTTCATATAATTTTAAAGCTTAGACCCAGAACTTCATGTAATACCATAAACAAAACTTATATATTTCAAACTTATAGCATACTGGTCGTTTTATGGAAAGTGTCAAATTCATTGAGAAGCATTTTACTAAATATGTAATACTTATTTGAAATAAATATATTGTTGTTTTGATTTTATGTATCAGATCATTGATGTTTAAGCCATCTGGTATTGGCCCCAATCCAGAGAAAAAGATAATTGTGTTTTCATTTGAAAAAAAATATTTATGAACCAGTCGGGAAAGTACAGAACAAAAACCCACCTGTTTTTCAAGGAAATATTCAGTAGTCTTTCGTTCTTATTCTTACATCTAATAGTTATATATATACTTTTAAAACGTTGTTTCCATTAATTGCTCATTTTCTATTCTTGTTGCTTAGAACTATTTTGCTGTAGAGTTGTATAATGTAGAACTGTTCTTGACTACTTTGTTTCTTAAGATATTTCATTATAATTTTTCAGCAAGTAAGATCATTTGAAGGATATATTTTACTGTACAAAACATCTCCCAAAATAACAGTACTGTGATTAAGCGGCATGATAATGATATTTTGTGTATTTTCTTTCACTAGTTACAGTTCTATGTGCAATCAGTTCTATGGCGATAACAGTTTATTAAACATTTGCATTTTAACATTTTTTATTGTGTCAATTTTTCATACAAATTATGTATGAACACTTGTAGAGATTATTATCAAAATATTGTTGATACGTGTTGAAAATAAAATATTGAATGATAAATGAAATGTGTCTGTTGTTGTTGACAATTTGAGAAAAAAATAATACTAAATAACCTTGTTATAATGAAAGAAAAGAAGTGATCAAGATAAGAATGTAACATTGGCTGCATTATTCTATTTTTGAAAGATAAAAAATAAAAAGTTACATACAAAACCGAACTTTGTATAAATGAAATGTCTTTACACGTAAAAAAAAAAAAAATTACATATAATAAAGATCACGATTATGAAATTATTTATTTTTCCATAATAACAACTGTACCCTAAACAATTCTAGAGATGCCAACCTTTACATTCAGATTTCAGGGAGGATTCATTCAGAAATCAGGAAGGTTTCCATCAATTGCAAACAGCATAATGGAATTAATTTTTCCAATAATCGGGGAGCCATTGATATTTATGTAGTTTCACACACTAATAATGATAACGAACTCTATTTATATAGCGCCATTCACGATTGATAATCATCTCTAAGCGCTTTAATACAATGATATTATTACCCCGGTCATCGGATGCATTCTGCAATCAACCCAGCACACATAGTGCATGTTTTCCACTCCCTGGGGAGGATTCCAGCCACAGGCAACCTTGTGGGCACACAGTCTATCCTTCTGGGTACCCATTTATACATGTGGGTGAAGAGGAGCAATTGTAAGATAAATTTTCTTGCTGAAGGAAAAACGCGATGGGCATACTCTGGGTTCGAACTCGAGACCCCACGATTGGAAGTCACGGGCTCTACCAATCTTGCCACACTACGTCACTAAAAGCATAATATTTTCAGGGAGCCTCCCTCCAAGTCAGAGAGGGTTGGTTTCTCTGTAATTCACACATAGTGTTATAAATTAATAACTTATATAAGTACCTGTTCATTTCTGCATACAAGGTGATCCCCCGATTGGGCTCAGACTTTGAGTAATGGGCGACATTTCTAATAATATGCACGCTCAAAATAAATACCCAAGGTATGCTTATTTGCAGATGTACAATTATTTTTTGTATAAATTGACAAACGCATAAAATTCAATCAATGAAAATTAATATTGCACACACACACTCAAATATGAGCCTACTGTGACTATTTATGATAAATAATTTACAATATTAAAAATATGCTCACGTCTCATACATCTATGTGCAACAATTTAAAATGCATTTCAAATAAATATGGAAGAGCATAAAATTCACCTTGCTGCTGGCTTAAACAAAATACTGCTCATCAGCATTATCTCAAAACCAAAGAAACATACATTATAAAGTAATTATGTGTGAAATTTCCCAGATCACCACCAGCATCTTATTATCAAAACATACTGCTCCAAATGTTACCAGCACACTGATTTCATCCCTTCAAAAATGATAAACAGTTCTTTTCAGAAAGCCCCAAAGTTGGTAGTCCCCAGAGAGGACTCTAGATTAGATAATACATCTAGGCATAACATATGTTTAACATACTGATGTTACATATTTTAGTCCAATAGTTGGTATTCTACACAAGATAGACCAATACATGGTTGTTTCAGACCTGCATGACACATTTGGACCATCTTATGAATGGTTGAACATTATGTTTGTAGTCCAGAGAAGACTCTAGAATAAAGAATATAGGGACTAAAAATACTGCATCATATTGTAGTCCGATAGTTTGCATTCTCGATGAGATAGACCAATACCTGGTATTTCAGACCTGTATGACACACTTGGACCATCTTATGAAGATCTAGACGTGGACCATCTCCATTAGACCAAGAACTAGACCTGACCCCATCAAAAATGGTCGTGATGCATAATGGACAGGAAGTCAAGATAGTGGGGCTCTGGAAAAGATAATAAAAGATAATTGTATGATTACTCGTATTCTACTTGTTAAAATCATAGGTAATGTATGATTGTATCATGTTTATGCCCTGTAGTGACAGTTATGCGTCATGTCCTGGGCTACTTTTATTATTTGTAAAATATGTTGCTATATGTGACCGGTTATAGCAAAACCCTGCACTTGTCGGTAAAAATAAAACATGTATATTTTCATACCGTTAGAAAGGCCTCATCACAAGCTTTCATTTGATGCTTTGTTCTAACAAATTGGTCAATAATTGGCGAAGATATGATTGTTTTAATTTTTACAATCATAAGCCTTTTACACACATTATGGGAACATTAAATGCCAAGTGCAGGGTTTTGCTATAGCCGGTCACATATATCTATGTTTACTTTTACTCTTGCTCCTTTGTTGAATTCGCAGATTCTACAGAAGTAAAAGTCACAGTATATTACGTCCTTGTCCGCCCATGCCACCCCTAGCCCCCCTAGCCCCCCCCCCCCACTGGAAAGATATGTCTCTAAAATAAGGCTTAGAAGAAAAGTATCTTGGCAAAGTAAGTGGTGCAAAATACTGCTGAAACTGCTTATCTATTAAAATGACGACGGTGTAATTAAACAAGTCAATATGGGGCCCAAATTTCCGATCCTCGCAGAATCTTCTTCAGAGGCAAACTCAAATTAGGCTCCCTGCAGGATTTCCTTCAGGCAATCTTACCAGTGAAAAAAATACATGGGGGCAAAGGGCAATTTGCCTTTGAAACCTTTGAAATTGCCCCCCCCCCCCCCCCCCCCCGTGAACCAAAACATGGAGGTTAAGAAGAATAAAAATTTAAAATTATAAAAAATATAAAATTGCCCTTGCTCTCGATGTCGCATTTTAGTCCCACACGTGCAAAATTTTCTTTTTTCATTGACTGAGAATGATAGTTGTTTAATGTAGGATGTGATAATCATTTATTACAATGTCTGAAAATAGTATATATAAAGAGGTATTTGACTTACCTACTAGGCTTTAGTTTACATGTATTATAGATTTAAACATAATGTTTGTTTTTTTCTTTTATATATCAGATCATTGATGTTCATGTCATCTGGTATTGGCCCCAATGCAGAGAAAAAATAATGGTGTTTTCATTTGAAAAAATATTTATAAACCAGTCAGGGAAAGTCGAGAAAATTCAAGAGGGCGCTCTCTATAAAATCATTGGTTTCAACAATTTGACATAAAATATTGTGCATGTGTTGTTTTGTTGAAATAGTGATTAGATAGAGAGATAATCAACAACTATTTAAAAACCTAATATCTATTTTAAACTTTTGATCACAATGCAAATATTTACCTCCGAAATTTTCGGCTGTCATCTACAGCCTTCGTCAGTGATGTGACCCAACTTGACCTTTCGTGACGTAACGATTGATCAAGTGGACTTGAAAGAGGTTCGCATATTGGACAGGGAGGAAGCAATCTACATCCGGGCCTTTCAACCTTCACTGAACCGAGACAGGGGAGGGGGGGGGGGGGGGGGGGGCGATACAAGCTACCGTATGTCTACGACCCAATGATCAATCGTTACGTCACGAAAGGTCAAGTCGGGTCACATCGCTGACGAAGGCTGTAGATGACAGCCAAACATTTCGGAGGTAAATATTTGTATTGTGATCAAAAGTTTAAAATAGATATAATGTTAATTACCAATACAGATGAACTTTCATACTAATATTTAAAAACCTCTTTTGTAAATTTTTGAAAAGAGGAAGCATTTAAAAAAAATATAACGGCTGGTTCAAAATAATCGAATAATTGTGGGGCCCCACAAATATTACAAATGGTTATGTTTATGGATATTTCAGCTGTTTCTGTACCGATTTTGATCAACTAAAGTTTATTCTGCCCTCTAAAATTGTATTCTCTTTCAAATGTGATACTCAGTTTGTCATTATCTCACAAAAATTGTTTGTGTAGCGCCCTCTCTACCGAAACTCAACTATCCTTTTAACATCTAAGTTATGATGATATTTGTGTTGTTTGTGTGAGGGCGTTTTCCAGTACTGTTATTTGGCTTTAAGTTTTACTTTTTTTGGGTGGTGGGGTTGCAGCCCGCGACCCCTATCTGTACGTCAGTGCATGCAGTACTTCACGCATGTTAGTAATTTTTGCTTGTATTAGGCCTAATGGTTTGTAACAAGTGGTGAAGAATACCAACAGGGAAATATCTTTAAAAAAAAACACACTAATTTATTCATGTATTCATGTATGATGTCAAACGTATCTAGCCTATATAACAAGACAACAAGGTGGCAACGATAACAATTTGTGATTCTTATTCTGACATGGGGCCTGCACCATCGATGCCTGGGACACGACATACAGTATTCAACTGAAATTCGCACACGAGAATAAGATCGATTGCGAAATAACCACTGGCTTCCGCTGTAATACGGATGTAGCATTGGGCAATTAAGTAAGGGTGCCTTGTCTGGCCGGATGGTTACTGCTGCGCGCGCTGCATTGATGCTAGTAAGCAAATAATTACCGTTGGTGAAGGTGATGGGACAAACTATCACTTCCGAGGCGATCTGGATGTAGCTCTCTTTCCGATGCAAAGCTGAGGAAAGATAGCGTATACATTCAGATCGCCGAGGAAGTGATAGTTTCCCGGGGGGGGGGGGGGGGGGTACTCAGATTATAGTCGGACGGGGGTGTGCGGCTGAGACCTCCGAACCCATACCCACATCTAAGGGTCCTTTTGCTGTAAATAGGTACCCATGTCTAAGGATTTTTTTCGCCGGCGTCGCATGTTCGCTGTGTATTTCCCGCAAATTTGGTGGTCTCTTTCAGCGAGCGTAGCGGAGCTTGACAATTTTTGCAATTTCGCATCGGCAAATCCCAAAATCCCGGATAAAAGAGAGGAAATGAAAAAAAGGGACCCATGTCTAAGGATTTTTTTTTCTGAAAAGGGGACCCATGTCTAAGAATTTTCTTGAAAAAGTCACCCTTCCCAGCGGCACATCCCCGTATACCCAATATACGTGAGTACCCCCCCCCCCCCCGGGGATAGTTTGCCATCGCCTAGCTGAAATCAAAAGGTAATTATTTGCTTTATATTCAACATCGGAAACATTTCACTGGTAGGGTCTACGTGAAAGACAATCTAACTGTTTCGTCGAGCATCTTGACAAAAACTGCCTCATAAATGACACCCAACATGGCTTCAGGAAAGGGAAATCCACAACTACAAACTTGTTGGAATATGTGGAAGTCATCACCAAAGCTGTTGACAATGGAACACCAATGGATGTTGTGTATCTAGATCTAGCCAAGACATTTGACACTGTTCCCCACGAGAGGCTGATCAAGAAAATCCAGGCACATGGGATAGAAGGAAGATTACTTACATGGATTGAAGCCTGGCTAAACAACAGAAGACAGAAAGTTGTCACCCAAGGTGCTGAATCAAACTGGAAACGTGTTACTAGCTCAGTGGTTCAAGGATCTGTCCTAGGCCCGATATGCTTCCTGATGTACATGTATATGAACGACATGGAGCTAGGACTAAACCAGACCTCATTTATCAGCAAATTTGCAGATGACACCAAGCTGATCAACCCAGTAGAAACAGATGATGACATCAATAACATGCAGGACTCTATCAACCATCTACAAAATTGGGCAAGCCGTTGTCAGATGAGGTACAATACAGACAAGTGTAGTCTCATGCACTTTGGTCACCAGAACCCCCATCACACGTAGGCCTACACCTTGGGTGACAAACAGCTCAAAGAAACTACTGAAGAAAAAGACTTAGGAGTACTTGTAAACAAGTCACTGAAAGTTGCATCCCAGTGTGCTGCTGCAGCCAAGAAAGGAAACAGAGTACTAGGCATGATCAAGCGCAACTTCACCTACAGAAGCAAGGAGGTGGTTCTAAAATTGTACAAATCACTTGTGAGACCCCACCTAGACTATGCCATTCAAGCCTGGAGCCCTTACTTGTAGAAGGATAAGCAGATCCTGGAGAAAGTTCAAGCCAGAGCAACAAAACTCATTCCTAGTATCCAGCATTTGCCCTATGAAGACAGACTAGCTAGACTGAAGCTGACTACTCTAGAAAGGAGAAGAGAGCGTGGTGATTTGATACAAACATACAGGATTATGACACAGATCGACAAAACAAAACCAGAAAACTTCTTTGAGATCAGAATACAGCAGAACAAGAGGCCACTCCATGAAGTTCACAAAGTTCCGAAGCAGGCTGGACGTCAGGAAAAACTTCTAGTCAAAGGGTTGTCAAAATATGGAACAAACTCCCACAAAGTGTAGTCCAAGCCCCCTCACTCCTAAGTTTTAAGAAACAGTTATCCAACTTGGGTTTTTAAAATGGGCTCAAAAGGGCCCACTAAACCCTGCCACGCTAAACTATCTACTCTCACGATGAAGATGGTGAGGTGTGGCCTTCAAGGTATGTTCAAGGTATGTTTAAAACAAGACCTCCGCTCGCAGGAAGCTTTCATAACACGCATCTCTATGGACAGTGCATGCAGTACTTGTACATCACCGCGGTGGCCGTGGTCGCCTGCTGCGTTGAAGATAGTACCCAGTGCAACGCACTTTCACCGAAGATAGTAAACAAATATACCATCCACTGAGAGCCTCTAGTTGAAATTATGGGTTTCGAGGTGACAGGAATAGCACTATTTTCTGAGGGGCATAGCCCCGAAGAAAATGCCTTTTCTGTCACCGAGGAATCCATAATTTCACTAGTGGCTCGAAATAGTGCATGATATATTTGTTTTATATCCTTCCTACGATTAAAAAAAAAAATAATACAAATGCTTTCACTTACCATAAATGTCACTTTGAGTCGATGATTCAGAGTCATCCAACATAATTCCAATTATGTAATCCAATCATAACTGTACACGTTTGTAGAATAGTCAATTTCGTCTTCAAAAGTGACGTAGTCTAATGGCAATGCAACGATCAAAATATCCACAAGGAAACGATAATCAAGGAAAGTTGATCCTGTACAAATACGCAAAGCTCTTTTTTGTAATAAAAGAATAGGATTAAGTTTGGTTGCACCACAATTGGCCCAAACAATATTACAATATGCTAAATATGGAAGTATTAATGAATTATACAATAAGAACAAGGCTGTATGTGGCAAAAGAAATTTTAACTTATTTATGATTCCTACACTTCTAGAAATGGACATAGTTACGTGAGGCAATTGATCATTCCACGTTAAATTATCATCAATAAAAACTACTAAAAACTTAAATGTCTTTATTTGTTCAATTTGTATATTATCGATATTAATAATAATCGGGGCAGTATCATTTAAATGAGAATTACAATGTTTAAAGTGCATAAAGTTATTAAAAAAAAAATTTAATGAGAGTTTATTACATTTAAACCAATTCATTTAAAACAATTCATTATTAAAACATTCACCAATGATTCTAATTTTTTATGAGAGCAAAAAATATTTGTGTCATCGGCAAAAAGAACAAACGACAATAGGGAAGATTTATTAGATAAATCATCAACATATAAAAGAAATAAAAAAAACTAGTGCGTGTAGTGCACCGCTAGCGCTGCAAGTTAGTTGATGAATGTCGAATTACTGTCACAACCACGGAAGGACAACGATTCAAAATGTGCACCATTTTCGGAATTTTTGAATTCGAATACCGCCATGTTATACATGAAATGCATCTCTAGAATATTCTTTGGAACTGATTGATATTCACGGGTGAATATATTCTGTATTTCTTTTTAAATTACTCTTTGGGAAATCTCGTCGAGCATCTTTCGCAAGCTAAAACAAGACCTCCGCTCGCAGAAAAGCTTTTAACTCGCATCTCTATACCGTGACGTCATTCATGGTATAGTGCACTATACCATGAATGACGTCACGGTATAGCACATTTTTCTCCATGGGCATTACTATGTTTGGTCACATGACGCTATGTAGACCAATCACTGAACAGGATTTCATTAATGAAGGATATAATACCCAGTACAACGCACTTTCACCCAAGATAGTACCGAGTGTAACAAACTTTTCTTCTCCCATCAATGATGGGCGAAACTATGTTTCATCACGTGATTAACTTTTGACCAATCGTAGAGCAAGATTCTTAGTATGTGGAATATAATGTGGTATGACCATTGAAGATAGGTACTTCAATTGGTATGACTAATTGTGGAAGTGATTGAGGGGTGTGTGTGCGTGCGTGTTTGTGTACGTACGTCACCCTAGGATTCCCCGTGCTGGGGAATCCCCGCGCTGGGCCTGGGGAATTCCAAGTCAGCAATGTACTGCATACAGTGAAAGTGTACGGTTTGACTTTATGGTCATCACTTATAGTGTGTGTCAGAAAAATAAGCTTGGTTGGTTGTTGTATTATCTTTATCTCTCTATTGCCTGCCGATACAGTGTAGGAAGGATATATTGAGTTGGTTCCGTTGAGAGTGTTGAAACGATTTGCCCTGTGTCATAATTCATATGCGCATGTGTTGAGTCTGCATGTCCATCATACGATCGGTATAATCGATTTAGAACACTCCGAGAACACTCCGCGTTTACTGCATTAGCGTTTGAACAGTCTTTATAAACTTTCCAAACTCATACTACAAGTAAACACTGCAATAAGCACATCAGAGCGAACGGGACACTGCCACTTATAACTCTTCTGACTTAAAATTAAAGTTTTAATTGCCCAGCAGCGAAGATGACCGCTCTCACGAAAGGACTCACAGGTGTTGTTTCCTCTATTGGCCATGGAATTGTCACCGTGGCCGTGCAGCATCCCGCACTCAAGAAAAAAGTCGAAGCGAAGATCACGGACAAAGAAGTATTTAGGACCGCGCTCATCAAGAAGGGGATACCCGCCCAAAAAGTCAAGACTGTTCTCGACACAGAACCATTTAATCCTTCCGAACTTCTGGCCGTGGGTGATTACGCACACGTCGACATCGCGCGGAACAAACGTAGGAAGTGGCGTGTGGTCGCCCTCCGGTTCAGGAACTACAAGGCAAAGTCAGCTCCCCTCACCATTCCTCGGCCAGTGCACTACGGTGACGTGAGGGCCTATTTCAGACACAAGCGGGCGCCGATATGGCCATGGACGCCGACCTGCACTCATGTCCCAGCCCACTACCGCGACGATCTTGTCTTGTTCTTCACGAACATCATCAGCGGGGACCGCCTCCACCCTGCTGGTGTCCCAGTAAGCGTCCTGCTCCAAGACGCACTCGACTACTGCAAAGACATCAAATCAGACGGCGTAACGGACGACAGGCTCTGCGCAGCGATATCGTGCTTGCACAACAATGAGAAGCAGTTCCTTTGCTTCATCCGCAGTGTGCCGCAGTATTTCCACGTCGATGACCAGGAAAGGGTTAAATTGTACGAGGGGTTTGCAAAGGACGTGTTCGAGGATGCCGTCGTGAAGAAATGTTCGGTTAGTAAGCAAATAATTACCGTTGGTGAAGGTGATGGGACAATCTATCACTTCCAAGGCGATCTGGATGTAGCTATCTTTCCGAAGTGAAGCTGAGGAAAGATAGCGTATACATTCAGATCGCCGAGGAAGTGATAGTTTGCCATCGCCTGAAACCAAAAGGTGATTATTTGCTTTATATTCCACATCGAACGGTAGATCTAGTCTATAAGCAGGCCTAGTCTAACGCAAGTCTTAATTACAGCTGTTACTAGTACTAGGTTTGATCTACTTACCAACATCAATGTTATTCCAATTTCCAATGTGTATGTTGTTTCCAGCATTCGCAATAATCTTGGAACACTTTACTTTCACTCTCAAGCAAAAAAAGTTCAATTTCAGCTCCGTTAAACCTCAAATCTTACGTCGAACAACAGAACAAGCAATTAAACAAGAACAACGCAGCAAACCTAACCGTGTACTGTTATACTAATATGTACGATACGTATGCATACACAGTGCATGCATAGCGTATGAGCTTGAACAGTGTGCTACGTACGTGTACATGTATGCACAACGAATACAATTAAATTTGTAATTCGCGCGCATAGAGAACCCCGCCACATCATTTGGGTACCGAATTTGACTAGCCACACACGAGCTCCACAGTCAACTCAATGCAACCGCAGTGAAAGTGCGTTGCACTCACTAGATAGTACTTTTTATCTAGTGAGTGCAACACACTTTCACCAAAGATATCTACAGAGTGTAACGAAGTTTTCTTCTCCCATCAATGATGGGCGAAACTATGCTTCATCACGTGATTAACTTTTGACCAATCGTAGAGCAAGATTCTTAGTGTGTGGAATATAATACATCATAATGTGTGCTATTTTTTGTTCTTCAATCGAGCCAATCCGAATAATGTGATGATGAAGATCACCTTGAAGATCACCTTCTTCACAAGTACTACTACTACTGCTACTTTTACTACTTCTACTACTACTACTACTACTACTACTACTACTACTACTACTGCTACTACTGCTAATACTATTAGTACTGCTACTGCTACTACTTCTACTTCTACTACTACTACTACTACTACTACTACTACTACTACTACTAGTTTTGCTGCCAGTATACTTTATTCATGAGTATGAATTACTCAGTTGCTAGCCAAGAGAAATGGGATATGGGTCACTCATACTATCGATTCCTCTCCAGTTTTAAAAATACATAATGCACCTTTTTGATGCATTCCTATAAAACAAGTTTTGATCAATCTTTTATAAAATGTATTCATGTATTTTCCCCCTCAGGAAATGCCGTGCCAGAAGAGGATAATCCCTGTAAGTAACGCATCGATTATAAAGAGAGTACGCGATGCCTTCTCAGTATTGCACCCTCTGCTGCGCAGGGCGAAGATGAGTCAACAAGGTGGAAATGAACCGGGGCTCATTGTGGCTTTGGACTGTGAGGGAGTAAACCTTGGTAAGTTTGCCTGATATAGCACTTCTAGGGGCAGCGGTGGGGGTTCACATATTCTAGGAAGTGGGGTGGGGGTAACACATTTCTAGACTCATAAGTGTAAAGTAATAATAATGATGATGATATAATAAGAATCATAATAACACAATAAGTACTTCTTCTACAATAGTAGAAGAAGTACTTATTGTTTTATAAACAAGTAATTAAGTAAATATATTTATGAAAATAATAAAACAAATCATTAATCCAAAATATGTACATAAAATAAATAAATAAAAAGGAAAGAAAACAAAATCATCACTAAATTTGTTAGGTTCGTGATTTCTAGTAAGTCCCTGCAATACGAACCTTCACCTTCCAGAGGACGGGTAGAGTTAGGATGGGATACATCCGATTGATCCAGTAGTTCTTAGTATAGTTTCGTTGTTTAAATTAAGAAAGCATTTGCTGTTCATTGTATTTATTGTATAGATGATTTTCTTATTATGCGCTACAGAAGTTGAATACATTATTTATTTGATCAATTATTATAAATTTGCAGGCAAGACAGGTCGCTTGACTCTGGTCCAGATAGCTACGATGGAAGGCCATGTCTACCTCTTTGACATAGTCCGGTGTCCCTCCATCGTCCACAACGGTCTTCTTGCCGACTTCCTGGAAAGTACTGCTGTCCTCAAGGTACAACATAATAATATCTTATAATACATATCATATATTATTTATCATATCAAAAGGACTATTTTAAAGGCGTCGCTATCTTATATTTGTTGTTCAGTCTAGTTTAGTCAATATTTTGTCCTTTCAGCCTTCAACAGGGCTTTAGGGGAGTGCCAATACAAATATGTGAGGCAGAAGTATGGGGTAGGTGAATGCAAGTATACAGGTAGGCTTGCTTGCATAAAAATAAGAAATCAAAAATTTGTTTGTTAGCATTTAACTCTATGCATATTTACAGGGGCTCTATTTGGCATTTAGGGGGCTAATTCGCCCATAGCCCTGTTTTTGTATCACTGTGATTAATAAATTGTGGTTTCTGTATCAACCAGGTGATACATGACTGTAGACAAGATGCAGCAGCCCTGTTTCATCAGTTCCAGGTCACCCTCACCAACATCTTCGACACATCGGTGAGTAGAGTACCAAAAAAACTCATAGCTGGAGTACAGGATAGCTCCAAGCCCTGGGGCAAAGGGTGCTGGGGCGCAGCACCCCCACTTTTCTGAAGGGGTGCAAAGCATCCCCATTCTGAAAAATCATACACACACGTACACACAGGGGCTGCGGAACCGGGGGGGGGGGGGGGGGCTGCAGCCCCCCCACTTTTTTGGCTTAAAACAAACAAATACATAAGCATAAAATAACAATTATTATGTGACCCGAGTGTGGTCAGCCCCCTCACTTTCAAAACCTTTCCGCGGCCCCTGCACACACACGCACACACCCACACACACACACACAAACAATTGCTCTGGTAAAGACTATATAGAATTTATGTCATGGATACACATTCCAGATTTCAAATTATTAATCATCATGAAAACTGTACTGATTTAGTTTTCTTCATTGTAGTTGGATTATTATCTAATTTGTTAAATAATGAATCAGTATACTTGAGCAGTTAATCTAGAAGACCACTGAAAATCGTTACTATAATAACCATGATTCTACATTCCATTCACAACTCACAGGTTGCCTACGACCTCCTCCAGAAGCAGTGTTGCGTGACACGTCCAAAGTCCACCCGGCAGCGAATCGGGTTCAAGCGTCTGTGCGAGCTGGTCGGTGAGGAGCCCACGTCGCACAAGAACAAGAAGTTCAAAAACAAGATGATTTACGTGCCCAACTACTGGGCGCGGCGGCCGCTGCAGGACGACGCCATCGCGTATGCAGCATCGGACGTCTATCTGTTGCTCCCCAATATCTACCAGGCAATGAACAAGTAAGTCGGCAAACCTTCTTATTCATGTAGCAATAGATATGTGATTCAATAAAGTACTGAAGTAGAGATGTCACTTTCTTTTATTTCAACAGGGTTTCGGTCCTCCCGAACAATTTGCCATTTATTTCAGGGCTCTTGGTAATGTATTGGGTTAGAGCTGGATGATTGCCTCTATAGCAACTGCTAGGTCACAACATTTCTGGTGTGTCTAACTTTGCTTAGAACCATAAGCAATGGGTTTGGCAATAGTGAATAGTGATAATGTTTGGTCTCTGATATTCTTGAGGTACTATTAACTATGAATTAATGTCCCTCATTCCACATTACATATATATTTTTCTTCAGATTAGGCGGGGGACGGGGGGGGGGGGGGGGGGGGGAGGGGACATGTCCCCCCCACTTTTTTCATAAGTGTATACATTATGTATGTTTGATCCATAGATTTCATAGATTTCACTCTGACATACATGTACAGCATATGTGAAATTTCTGTCTCAGATATGCACCAATTCGCACAATTTCAAGCCAAAAAGTGCAAAAGCTCCCTTCTGTGGGAGGGGGACACCCCCTCCCACACTCGGTCGCTTCGCTCCCTCGCCGATGTCCCCCCCCCCCCCCCCCACTTTCGAGAAGCTGTTGACGCCCTTGGTTGTTAAAGCCCTAAACTTGTTTCTCTACTACATGTAATGCCCTCCGCACACAGAGCGGACCCAACCCGATCCGACTGGTTTTCAGTTGGTTCAGCTCAGTATACATTGACGCAGGACTCCTGTTCTTAACTGTCAAGAGCCAGTCGGAGATTATTTGAGGCCGATTCAACATGTTAAATAGGCTACAACTGAGCGAAACTGACTCTAGCCTGAGTGAAAGCCAGTCGGATCGGGTCGAGTCGGCTCTGTGTGCGGAGGGTGTAACTTGTATAAATTTGATTGAAGAATGTTTTATAATAAGTAGCCATCAGCCTCTTGCTCACCTAATACCACATTAACTCCTTCAGTATTAAAGTCACAATTGATATTAGCACAACAAAATATACACAAATGTCATAGAGCTGTAAAATCCCTGGCACTCAAAGTATTTATTTGTATGTGTATCAGGGATTCCAACAATCTATTAGTCTATTCATAAGAGAACTGAGTCATGGTACCCAATTTGTGTGAAAATTTACTAAATTGAGCTTGAAAATCTAGGGGAATATATAGGGCCTAAACACTGGCCTTCTTGATGTAGACTCCCTCTTGTGCCCTAATCTATGTAGTGTCTAGTTGGATTGTGGTCCAATGTTTAGAAATAGTTCATTCACTTTCATTATGCACATAAATGTAAAATACAGTGATTTAAATTTTGTGATTACCATGATCAAGTTATGTTTAGAATACTATAATTAAAATTGCACAAATAATGAGACAGCCATGTAATATAATTTTCTTTGTTTTTTTACTTTTCTTTGTGACTGTTTTTTTTTCTTCTCCAGACTGATCCAGAAAAACTGGAAGGGTGTCTTCAAGTTTCTGTGTGAGAAAGCTGTTGAGAGCATGAAGAAGTAATGCTTCCTCCAACGGACAACATTTGAAATGCATTCACATCATTGGACATAATTGCAATTGGACACCTACAGTAATTAAACTAGCTACCATTTTTATATGTGCATACCACTGGGAGAATGTTTAAGTCAATGGTGGAAACTCTTTCAGTCAATCTTCAATATTTGAAGCACGTGATTACAATAAGGCCATAAAAAATAAATTGTTGGATTGGCGTAACCCGCCCGTCCCTAAAAATACCGCCGACCCTAGATGTTTTTGCCGATTGCGATCAATATCGTTATGTATCGTTGTGTATATCGAAGCGAAAAAATTGCTATCGCCTGAGTATCGCGCTGCATTTGCGATCGATATATTTGCTGCACTAAAAACCCGGAAGTGTTGCGATATCGCTTTTTCCCCGCGAGGCGATGAAGCCGCGAATACAGTACATGCAATGTACCGTACGTATACGCGGTACCGAATACCCCGCGGTACCTATGCAGCGCATGCATGTACAATGTTTATGCCGCCGGCCAGGGCCAGCATGCATATCTGCATATAAAAAAAAAGTAAAAAAAAAAAAAAAAAAAAAATCCCGACCGACCTACCCTAATTTTTGGTTGCCCGTTACGCCAATCAAACAAATTTTTTTTTGGCCTAAGACTGAAATTGTTCTGGGGGGTGTTTCACACAGATTCCAAGTTAAACTTAACTCTAAATTAGACTTAACAGCTTATACAGCTATGGAAAGCTGTTAGTTTCTTTGTAAAATTGGTGAAACAGTTCTTTTTAAAGGCATACATTTTGATAAAAATCAGTTCTATTTTGTTATTATCAATGAGCCTTGATTTAATTGATATACATTTGTGTTGGAAGTCTAACATAATTGCATTTTTTTGGCTTTGGAACATATTTTATTCCAAGAGTACATATGGGTTACCATAATTCTAAGAATTCTTAGAATTTAAGTGTAACTTAGGATCTTTGTGAAACACCCCCCTTGCCATATACTACAGTATTAAATCGAACAACCATCGGTGCTCAACACAAGTCTCCCACTGCAAACCACGGCAGGTGACAGTCTTCCTCTTTGTTAACTCTCTCTGTACTTCGAGTGCTGATCTCCATGTACGCTGGCGTGCTTGACGTGCCGATTGGCATTTTGTTACTATAGTGCAATTAAATTGATTGTAATTAACTTTTGAAAGAGCAAGACCATTATGATCCCTGTCAACATGGAGTGACCCTCCAAGTGCTTCTAGAGCCAATCTCCACGTTTGCTGGCGAGATTGGCACAGATGTCGTATATTGTAACTCGTGCCATTGTAATTAATGTTTGAAAGAGCAAGAACATTAAGATCCCTGCCAACATGGAATGACAGGAAACGAATGACCCTCCAAGTGCTTTCAGAGCCAACCTCAACGTACGCTGGCGTACTTGACATGCTGATTGGCACAGATGTCGCATTTTGTAACTGGTGCCATTGTAATTACATTTTTTTCAAAGAGCAAGACCATGGAGATCCCTGTCAACATGGAGAGACTGGTGATGGTTGACAAGTGTTCTGAGAGCCAATCTTCTTGTTTGCTTGCACGCTTTGTACGCCGATTGGCAGAGATGTTGCATGTTATTACTAGTTTTTTAATAATTGTTCTGCAATGCCTACCTTTCTTTCAGTCTAGTTTTCTCACTTATTCTTAGCGTGCTAACACATTTCTAATCACTTATAGATTGGCTAGTCTATATAATATGAAATATTAACGTAACACAAAAAATGAAATCAGTCCCCCTAAACAACTCCTGATCATTTCATGGCAAAGCATTGTTTCACGATTCAGTCTTGCCAAAACATTTCTATAGTGGTTAGGAAAATTATGTACAAAATACGAGGTAACCAATACTCCATGGTTGAATGAGCACAAATCAATGACAAAATGGTCATATTTCAAAATTCGCAAAAGTAAAATAACTGAAGTAAGAACAAATTCAAATTGCACTTTTTACAATCACAATACATGCATTTAACCAAATGTGCCATAACAACAATACAAATGGATGGAATTCCAAACAGCACTGTTTCACAAACCATAATAAATGCATTCAACCACATGTGCTGTTTCACTACTATGTACAAGCGTGTGCAAGTTCTTGTGACTTTTGAACTTTGGTCATTTTGTCTTTAAACTGTGCTCAGTCAGCCATGAAAAGATGGATATCTCTGATTTGTACACACAATGTATATTATAACTGTAGATATAGTTTTGTCTTGGCAGCATTGTTAAAAACGTATTGATTAGGAAATTATGATAAATTGTTTTAGGAAGGACTTACTTTTTGTGTTATTTTTCATATAATTTTAAAGCTTAGACCCAGAATTTTCATGAAATACCATAAACAAAACTTATATATTTCAAACGTACTGGTCATTTTATGGCAAGTGTCAAATTGGTTGAGAGGCATTTTCCTTCCATACTGGGCTTTACATGTATTATATATTTGAAATAACGTTTGTTTTTTTTTCTTTTATATATCAGATCATTGATGTTCATGCCATCTGGTATTGGCCCCAATGCAGAGAAAAAGATAGTTGTGTTTTCATTTGAAAAAATATTTATGAACCAGTCGGGAAAGAAGAGAACAAAATCCCACTTGTTTTTCAGTAGCCTTTCGTTCTTAATACATTTAATAGTTATATATACTTTTAAAATTTGTTTCCATTAATTGCTCATTTTATATTCTTGTTGCTTAGAACTATTTTGCTATAGATGTGTATAATCTAGAACTGTTCTACTTTGTTTAAGATATTTCATTATAATTTATCAGCAAGTAAAGATCATTTGGAGGATACATTTTACTGTACAAAACATCTCCCCAAACAACAGTCCTGTGATAAGCGGCATGATAATGATATTTTGTGTATTTTCTTTCACTAGTTACAGTTGTATGTGCAATCAGTTCTATGGCGTTAACAGTTTATTAAACATTTGCATTTTACCATTTTTTATTGTGTCAATTTTTTATACAAATTATGTATAATCTTATTGTGTCAATTTTTTAAACAAATTATGTATAATCTTATTGTGTCAATTTTTCATACAAATTATGTATAATCTACTTGTAGATTATTTTCAAAATATTGTTGATACGTGTTGTTAATAAAATATTGAATGATAAATAAAAATGTGTCTGTTGTTGTTGACAATTTGAGAAAAAATAATACTAAATAACCTTGTTAATTTATTAAACACAACTAACCTTGTTAATTGTTATAATTAAACACAACTAACCTTGTTAATTGTTATAATGAAAGAAAATAATTATTGAGACAAGAATCTAAAATTGGCTGCGTTAGTTTATTTTTGAAAAATAAAAAATAAAGAGTTACATACAAAACTGAACTTTGTATAAAATTAAATGTCTTTACATGTTGAAATACAAATTACATAAAATAAAGATCACAAACGATTATGGAAGGTATATTTCCATTATAATGACCCTAAACAATTCTAGAGATGCCAACCTTTACATTCAGCTTTCAAAGAGGATTCAATCAGAAATCAGGCAGGTTTCTATCAATTGCAAACAGCATAATGGAAATAATTTTTCCGATATTATCGGGGAGCCATTGATATTTATGTAGTTTCACACACTAATAATGATACCGTACTCTATTTATATAGCACCTATCACGATTGATAATCATCTCTAAGCGCTTTTAATACAATGATATTATTACCCGGTAATCGGATGCATTCTGTAATCAACCCAGCACACATAGTGAATGTTTTCCACTCCCTGGGGAGGATTCCAGCCACGGGCAACCTTGTAGGTGCACACAATGCTAAGGAACTACAGTCTATCATTCTGGGTACCCATTTATACATGTGGGTGAAGAGGAGCAATTGTAAGATCAATTTTTTTGCTGAAGGAAAAACATGATGGGCATACTCTGGGTTCGATCTCGAGACCCCACGATTGGAAGGCACGAGCTCTACCAATCTTGCCACACCACATTCACTAAAAGCACAATATTTTCAGTGAGCCTCCCAAAAATCAGGGAGGGTTGGTATCTCTGTAATTAACACATAGTGTTATAGATTAATAACTTATATAAGTACCTGTTTATTTCTGTGTACAAGGTGACGCCCCAATTGGGATCAGACTTTCAGTAATGGGCAAAATTTCTAATAATATCCACGCTCAAAATAAATACCCAATGTATGCTTATTTGCAGATGTGCAATTATTTTTTGTATAAATTGACAAACGCATAAAATTCAATCAATGAAAATTAATATTGCACACACACTCTCAAATATGAGCCTACTGTGACTAGTTATGATAAATAATTTACAATATTCAAAATATGCTCACGTCTCATACATCTATGTGCAACAATTTAAAATGCATTTCAAATAAATATGGAAGAGCATAACATTCACCTTGCTGCTGGCTTAAACAAAATACTGCTCATCAGCATTATCTCAAAACCAAAGAAACATACATTATAAAGTAATTATGTGTGAAATTTCCCAGATCACCACCAGCATCTTATTATCAAAACATACTGCTCTAAATGTTACCAGCACACTGATTTCATCCCTTCAAAAATGATAAACAGTTCTTTTCAGAAAGCCCCAAAGTTGGTAGTCCCCAGAATAATACATCTAGGCATAACATATGTTTAACATACTGATGTTACATATTTTAGTCCAATAGTTGGTATTCTACACAAGATAGACCAATACATGGTTGTTTCAGACCTGCATGACACATTTGGACCATCTTATGAATGGTTGAACATTATGTTTGTAGTCCAGAGAAGACTCTAGAATAAAGAATATAGGGACTAAAAATACTGCATCATATTGTAGTCCGATAGTTTGCATTCTCGATGAGATAGACCAATACCTGGTATTTCAGACCTGTATGACACACTTGGACCATCTTATGAAGATCTAGACGTGGACCATCTCCATTAGACCAAGAACTAGACCTGACCCCATCAAAAATGGTCGTGATGCATAATGGACAGGAAGTCAAGATAGTGGGGCTCTGGAAAAGATAATAAAAGATAATTGTATGATTACTCGTATTCTACTTGTTAAAATCATAGGTAATGTATGATTGTATCATGTTTATGCCCTGCAGTGACAGTTATGCGTCATGTCCTGGGCTACTTTTATTATTTGTAAAATATGTTGCTATATGTGACCGGTTATAGCAAAACCCTGCACTTGTCGGTACCAGTGAAAAAAATACATGGGGGCAAAGGGCAATTTGCCTTTGAAACCTTTGAAATTGCCCTCCCCCCCCGTGAACCAAAACATGGAAGTTAAGAAGAATAAAAATGTTGAAAAAAATTGCCCTTGCTCTCGATGTCGCATTTTAGTCCCACGCGTGCAAAATTTTCTTTTTTCATTGACTGAGAATGCTAGTTGTTTAATGTAGGATGTGATAATCATTTATTACAATGTCTGAAAATAGTATATATAAAGAGGTATTTGACTTACGTACTAGGCTTTAGTTTACACGTATTATAGATTTAAACATAATGTTTGTTTTTTTCTTTTATATATCAGATCATTGATGTTCATGTCATCTGGTATTGGCCCCAATGCAGAGAAAAAATAATGGTGTTTTCATTTGAAAAAATATTTATGAACCAGTCAGGGAAAGTCGAGAAAATTCAAGAGGGCGCTCTCTATAAAATCATTGGTTTCAACAATTTGACATAAAATATTGTGCATGTGTTGTTTTGTTGAAATAGTGATTAGATCATAGGCGTACCCGGGGGGGGGGGGGGGGGGTTGGGGGTTCAAACCCCCCCCCCCCCTTTGACCCAAAAATGACTGTTTTGGGGGGTTTGAACCCCCCCTTTTCAAATTTTAGCCGGTCTCGAGACTACTTTTAAACGGTCTCGACCGTCTAAAACCTGGTCTCGACCGACAAAACCCTGGTCTCGGCCCAAATCTTTTTCGAAGATCTCTGGTCTCGGGCTCGAAAATTGGAAAATTGAAAAACGTACTTGGTCTCGAGGTTTTCAACTTTGAAGGCACTTGTTCTCGGTCTCGAAATTTTGAAAGTATTTGGTCTCGGCTTCGAAAAATTTCTATGGACAACCCCCCCCCCCCCCCCCCTCCCGAGCAAGGTTTTCAACTTTGAAGGCACTTGGTCTCGGTCTCGAAAATTTTGAAAGTACTTGGTCTCGGCTTCGAAAATTTTCTATGGACAACGGACACCCCCCCACCACTGAGCGAGGTTTTCAAATTTGAAGGTACTTGGTCTCGGTCTCGAAAATTTTGAAAGTACTTGGTCTCGGCTTCGAAAATTTTCTATGGACATCCCCCCCCCCCCCCCCCCACTGAGCGAGGTTTTCAACTTTGAAGGTACTTGGTCTCGGTCTCGAACATTTTGAAGGTACTTGGTCTCGGTTTGGAATTTTTTACAAAATAACCCCCCCTTAAAAAAATCCTGGGTACGCCACTGGATTAGATAGAGAGATAATCAACAACTATTTAAAAACCTAATATCTATTTTAAACTTTTGATCACAATGCAAATATTTACCTCCGAAATTTTCGGCTGTCATCTACAGCCTTCGTCAGTGATGTGACCCAACTTGACCTTTCGTGACGTAACGATTGATCAAGTAGACTTGAAAGAGGTTCGCATATTGGACAGGAGGAAGCAATCTACATCCGGGACTTTCAACCTTCACTGAACCGAGACAGGGTGGGGGGGGGGGGGGGGGGGGCGATACAATTGCTACCGTATGTCTACGACCCAATGATCAATCGTTACGTCACGAAAGGTCAAGTCGGGTCACATCGCTGACGAAGGCTGTAGATGACAGCCAAACATTTCGGAGGTAAATATTTGTATTGTGATCAAAAGTTTAAAATAGATATAATGTTAATTACCAATACAGATGAACTTTCATACTATATTTAAAAACCTCTTTTGTAAATTTTTGAAAAGAGGAAGCATTTAAAAAAAATAACGGCTGGTTCAAAATAATCGAATAATTGTGGGGCCCCACAAATATTACAAATGGTTATGTTTATGGATATTTCAGCTGTTTCTGTACCGATTTTGATCAACTAAAGTTTATTCTGCCCTCTAAAAAATTGTATTCTCTTTCAAATGTGATACTCAGTTTGTCATTATCTCACAAAAATTGTTTGTGTAGCGCCCTCTCTACCGAAACTCAACTATCCTTTTAACATCTAAGTTATGATGATATTTGTGTTGTTTGTGCGAGGGCGTTTTCCAGTACTGTTATTTGGCTTTAAGTTTTACTTTTTTGGGGTGGTGGTTGGGGGGGGGGGGGGGGGGGGGGGGGGGGGGAGGTTGCAGGCCGCGACCCCTATCTGTACGTCAGTGCATGCAGTACTTCACGCATGTTAGTAATTTTTGCTTGTATTAGGCCTAATGGTTTGTAACAAGTGGTGAAGAATACCAACAGGGAAATATCTTTAAAAAACACACACTAATTTATTCATGTATTCATGTATGATGTCAAACGTATCTAGCCTATATAACAAGACAACAAGGTGGCAACGATAACAATTTGTGATTCTTATTCTGACATGGGGCCTGCACCATCGATGCCTGGGACAC
>JBAMJV010002029.1:0-50231 GCA_037951105.1 Echinarachnius parma | reverse complement strand
CATTTTTTTATTTTTTTCTAAAAAATCATCTAATTATTTGGGCCCCAAATAATTATAAGATCAGATATATTTATTGATATTTCAGCCGTTTCTGGGTCGATTTTGACCAAATAAAGTTTATTCTGCAATTAAAATTGCATGTGCTCTCAAATTCGACACTCAGTTTTTCATTACCTCACAAAAAATTGTGATCTGCAGCGCCCTCTCTACCAAAACTAAACTACCCCTTTAAAGTGATCCAGGTAAAGTGTCAGATATTGCACAAAATGACATTTGAGACTTTAATCCTATATCAATATCATTGTAAAATACAATTGAAAGATTTGTGAAATTTGAAAGAAAACGAACATGTTTACCTAGTGAAAAAAACGAATATTGAGTTCATATTTTATCACCGAATACTGATGGTCTGTTGTAGATTTGTTGCAGTAATAATCAATAATCAATGATAATTATCTTCATACTAAAGGGACATTTGAACAAATCGAACCCTATTTTATTCTTCTCTTACCATAAGCTAAACAACACGGCAGAAGAGAAACAAGGAAGCTACAAGTATTTTTCGTGCAGTTAGACACTCTACCTGGATCACTTTAATCTATGTGGGGATTTTAGATTATACAATTTGAAACAATATAACATGGTTTATACGCATGGGAAATATTGGTTTGAGAAGAAGCCCTAATAAATAAGTATGAAACTGGCTTATGATTACAGTCTGGATTGTTATAAACAGAACAGCATTTATGCTATTGCCCTCAATAATTGATTGAGCGAGCAATGTGGATAGGTGATAAGAAATTGTACAGGAAATGATATTGTATTTTTTAATATGAAGTGTTAGCCCCCTAAAGATCATTAATAGAATAGTAATTAGGACAAACAGATTTTAATTAAATTTGTGTTACTTTATTTATATGGCATAGCGCCATAGGTATGATATGTTATGCATTTAAGTTTGCACATGCACGTATTAAAGGGACTTAATAATATTGTCTAAATCCTCAAATCCATTTGGAATTCTAGCGGTTCTCTCATATCGTGTTGTGTTTGTATGAACAAAAAGAGCATGGGACAGGTTTCGATTTTTCAAAATTCCCTTCGTTAAAACAATATTTACAAATGAAGTGTACAGATGCTAAATAATCCAGTGGATCGCGAGAACCGTGTACAAAGTAAGTGCAATGAGTTAGTGAATATCACTTTGCATTTTGTTCTTTACTCGGCCATATAACGTCTATTTGACTTGAAATTCTCACACAATATCCTGTGGACATATCAGATAACAATATACATTGTACCAACCATTGGACACTTTTTGCTAGATCCCTTTAACGCGATGAGTGGTTGATACAATGTATATTGTTATCTTTGCATGTTGTGTGCAAATTTCAAGTAAATTGACGTTATATGGCCGAGTAATGAGCAAACATGCAAAGTGATATTCACTAACTCATTGCGCTCACTTTGTACACGGTTTTCGTGGTCAGTAATTTAACATCTGAACAATTATGAATATCTTTCTTAACAATACACGGCAATTTGAACAACGGAAACTTGTCCCATGCTTCATTGTAAATACAAATACAACAAGGTATACTGAGGGAACCGCTAGATTTCCAATTGGATTTTGAGGATTTGGACAATGTTACTTAGTCAGTTTGTTCTCGGCCGATTTCGTTCCTTTCAATAAGCGTGTAGTAGTAGTAATAGTAGTAGTAGTAGTAGTAGTAGTAGTAGTAGTAGAAGACGTAGTAGTAGTAGTAGTAGTAGTAGCATAGGCGCCGGAAGTGGGGGGCAGGGGGGCGGCCGCCCCCCCAATCCAAAAAGTGGGGGGGCAAAACGCGTTTTTGCCCCCCAAAAAGCCCCCCACCCCCCTCAAAAAAAAAAAGAAAAGAAAGAAAAAGGAAAAGAAAACATGGTATGTATCAGCCATACTTGTTAATTATAACATTTAGAATCTAAGTTATACATCCATTTAAAGTTTCGCTGCGCGCTTCGCGCGCAAATAAATAATCTCAGTTTGTGTGTAACTTGGGTATGGTACGTCTGCGGTGGGTTTTTCTGTACCGGTCCACGTAGTTCATGTGTCGACTGTTATTGCTCTGGCTGTTTGTGTGACGTGCACCAAATTGCACTATTTTAAGTAAATAAATGCAAAACCCTCCCCGTCTGGCTCTGCCCAGCCCTCGGTCGCTTCGCTCCCTCGGGACTCATTTTTGGCTGTAAGCTATGATGTTGGATCATACAAATGTGGCATATTGTTTATGTTTTATGCACCAGATTGCACCATTTCAAGTATATAAATGCAAAATCTTTCCCGTGGGAGGGGGATACCCCCTCCCAAACCCACCCCCTCTAGTTCGGCCCCAGCCCTCGGTCGCTTCGCTCCCTCGGGGCTCATTTTTGGCTGTACGCTTATGTATTTCTTTGTTTTTCAAAAAAATGTCCCCTTATGTTTTCTATTGTTTTTTCCAATTATTGGGGGGTGCCCCCCCCCCCCCCTCCAGTGGCGGATCTACGGGGGGGTTAGGGGGTTTAACCCCCCCCCCCCCCCCTTGGGCTGCAAGTGAAAATGTATCAGTGAAAAAAGTGAAACAAAAAGTGAAAAAAAATCACCTACGGGGGTTCAAAATAGCGAAAATAATTCACGGCTCGAGGACGAAAGTAAAAAAAAAAGTGACCAGAAATCACTTACGGGGGTTCAAAATAGCAAAAAAAAAAATAGTTCTCGAGGTCCATACCGTCACTGAGGGTGGTAGTATTGTTGATATTCACCATCGGTGTATTCCGAACAGTCAAGGACTGTCAATTTATTTCCTTTTTACAGTTTTTATTTAACGAAATTTGTTTTGTTTCACGGTTGCAGATTTCTTTTTATTTGTAGTTGATAACATTTGTTTGTATATCAGATAACTTTTCTGCGTCGTCTCTGCAAAATTGATCGTGAAAGTCATGAGATTTGCAATTATCTATAATCTGTGCAAAGAAACGTCTCTTCTATGTCGATGTATGCTTTGGGGAAATTATAAATAATGTTTTTATATCATATAATAATTGTTATTGCGCATAATGATTGTGTAATGATTATGAAAGCAAAACCACATAATTTTCCAGAAATATGATTTTTTTCTAACTATAAGATGATAATAATATATACTTCATTTTGATGATTGTCGCAACAATTTGTTGTTGTTTTAGTCATTGAAACTGAAAGGTCGGACTATATATTTTAATGTTGGCCACTTATAATATGAAACAATGCAGAATAATTATAGCTATATAATTGTCCATTTCCTGCATGACATGTAATTTTCAGTAGTTTTGAAAAGGATATAGTTTTTCTTTAATTAAGGACAATGAAACCCGGTCAAAACCGTTGTTTTCGTTATTTGGCGATTGTAATAAAATGGTGAATATTAATCGGGTAAGAAAAACAAAACTATGGCTCTTTGAAGATAGCAATTGGGGAACGAATGCACTCTTTCAAATTGTATCGACAACTTCCCACGACATAATGTTGTATAACTAAATATGAAAATATCATCGTGTAGTATTACCATAATTATCTTTTACCCGTACTACATTTTTTTCTTCTCCCAGACACAGAACTTGTCAACTATAGCTAGTGACCAGAATATTATTACTCTGTATATATTATCATAGGCACCGGAAGTGGGGGGGGGGGGGGGGGGGGGGGGGGGGGGCAGGGGGGCGCCGCCCCCCTCCCCAATCCAAAAAGTGGGGGGGGGGCAAAAACGCGTTTTTGCACCCCAAAAAGCCCCTCCCCCCCCCTCAAAAAAAAAAAGAAAAGAAAGAAAAAGGAAAAGAAAACATGGTATGTATCAGCCAATACTTGTTAATTATAACATTTAGAATCTAAGTTATACATCCATTTAAAGTAAATAAATGCAAAACCCTCCCCGTCTGGCTCTGCCCCAGCCCTCGGTCGCTTCGCTCCCTCGGGACTCATTTTTGGCTGTAAGCTATGATGTTGGATCATACAAATGTGGCATATTGTTTATGTTTTATGCACCAGATTGCACATTTCAAGCATATAAATGCAAAATCTTTCCCGTGGGAGGGGGATACCCCCTCCCAAACCCACCCCCCTCTAGCTCGGCCCCAGCCCTCGGTCGCTTCGCTCCCTCGGGGCTCATTTTTGGCTGTACGCTATGTTGTTGGATCATGTTTTTATGCACCGATTGCAAGTCCCAAAATGCAAAAGCTCCCTACCATGGGAGGGGGGGGGGGGGGGGGGACACCGCTCAGTTACTTTGCTCCCCCTGCTAATTAGTCGCTTTATCCTCTTTGTTTTTCAAAAAATGTCCCCTTATGTTTTCTATTGTTTTTTTCCAAATTATTGGGGGGTGCCCCCCCCCCCCCCTCCAGTGGCGGATTCTACGGGGGGGGGGGGGGGGGGGTTAGGGGGTTTAACCCCCCCCCCCCCCCCTTGGCTGCCAAGTGAATATGTATCAGTGAAAAAAAGTGAAACAAAAAGTGAAAAAAAAATCACCTACGGGGGTTCAAAATAGCGAAAATAATTCACGGCTCGTGGACGAAAGTTAAAAAAAAGTGACCAGAAATCACTTACGGGGGTTCAAAATAGCAAAAAAAAAATCGCCGCTTTGCGGCTCGTGGACGAAAGTGAAAAAAGGTGAACAAATCACTAAGGGGGGTTCAAAATAGCAAAAAACAAAATTGTGGCTGGACGATGCTCCGCATCGTCATTGGGTCAAACCCCCCCCCCCCCCCTTAGCAAAAAGCTAGATCCGCCCTGCCCCCCCCCCCCCCCGTCGCTACGCCACTGCCTGTGAGTGCGGTTGGGCATGAGCCCCTAAAGACATAAACCGTTGAGCCCCCTTAGGGTTTTGCCCCCCCAATCCAAAACTGCTTCCGGCGCGCCTGAGTAGTAGTAGTAGTAGTACTAGTAGTAGTACTACTACTAGTAGTAGTAGTAGTAGTAGTAGTAGTAGTAGTAGTAGTAGAGAAGTATAGCAGTAGTAGTAGTAGTAGTAGTAGTAGTAGTAGTAGTTGTAGTTGTAGTTGTAGTAGTAGTTGTAGTTGTTGTAGGTTGTAGTTGTAGTTGTAGTTGTAGTAGTTGTGAAAGAAGAGTTTCCATTGATTTGGAAAATATACATAACTCAACTTAAATCAAATCAATCATGCGTAATAAGTTTATGTCTCTACAGTTATACATGGACGATCATCTATTATATTAATACGGTAAGCTTCAACCCCCCAAATGTGTCCCACTCGAGATATCCTCACCCCGAGAATTCGGCGACTCCCCGACCGTCGGGATCGAAGGATATACGTTCTGCGGAGGACAATAAGGTATTCCCGATGTCGCCCCCGCCCCGTGGTCGTCCTCCAGATCGAAGAAAAGGGAAAGTCAGCAATGCCGGTTGCTAAAGTTAAGGCGCCGAGCACTGACTAACGATTTATCGCCGCAACTTTGTTCGACCAATATAGAACGGAGTCGATAAAACGAATATTATATTGAGAAAGCCTTCTGAATGTTACACGTTGCAAAACTACCCAGGTTTAAAAAATATCAATTTTTATATTAGGCGGATGGTATGGTAATGATCGCTATTCCCGTTTGGCATCGTTTTTGCAAAGGCAGTAACGATAAAATGACGACAGCTTCAATTTAGTTGCGCTCGATAACACTCAGGTAGAAGGCTGTGCATTGTATTAAGCCACGGAGTCTTCTTAATCACCCCGCCGTAGCGGAGTTTGTTTGCATAGCTCACTGACCATCGACAATGGTCACTCTTTTGCTCCATACACGATTATACAACCTCGCCAACTTGCGGTAAGATTATTGTATTATGCCAGTCGTGAATCAGTGGAAGCTACTACATTTGTACTATACCAGAGAAGACGTCTGGGGGCCCGGGGGGGGGGGGGGGGGGGGGGGGGGTGTAGAATGGATGTCGGAGTTATCTGCTCATTTATTATGCAATACATGTAGGCATATAGACGGCTACTATTCCCTTCAAAGAACATTCATCATCTGGTTTGACAAGAATATGACAAAATATATATACGCCGAAGAATTTAGTTTGGATATGAAAAGCTTAGGGGACACGGGGTTATGTGTCATGCAGGCAATTGTGGTCGAGGGAGGGGGGGGGGGGGGGTGGAGCGGCAAAGCTACTTTATTAGCAAGTACACGAGCATATTATATAGTGAACTGTATCTAATGTAATACATTGACCGGATGACATCGTTGGACGGGGCCCCGACGTGTTGTGGGGCGGGATTGAGTCGCCCGTGTTTATTTTGTCCTATAATATACTATTTAAAGGATAGTTGAGTATTGGTTAAACTTAACTTTAGTAATCAAAACCTGCACCATTACGGTACAAAATAATAGTTAAAACTTCACCATGCTCGAAAAGTATACACAATTACAAACGACTAAGTAAATCCTCTGTTATCATTCATAAAAAGTCGTTGCAACTCAAGAGGGCGCTCTCTAAAAGAGTGATTGGTTTTGACCATTTTCATACAAAAGTGTGCATTTAAAGTTTTGTTAAATAATGATTCAATAGAGATTATCATCAACAACCTTCCCCCGGTGAAGAATTTTTTAATACAAATATTTTTATGTTCTGGATATTTCATCCGTTTCTGAACCGATTTTGATCAAATAAAGTTTATTCTGTCATTAAAATTGTTTGTTCTTTCAAATTTGACAGTTAGTTCTTCCGTATCTTACAAACAATTATCAGGGGCACTTCGGAAATACCAATACTCAACGCTACCTTTAAGTGATGACTTTGGGAATAATAAAGTTTTAAAGTATCGCTATATCATCATCGCCTTTCTCTCACAAAAAACCCGCGGATTTCCGCGGGTACAGCTAGTTATCATGATTATGGTAAGAGAATATACAGTATCATCACAAATATTCATGAACACAATAATACACAAAATCAAATAATTTAGGGGATTGTTCATAGCTTCATTAAATTACGGTAGTAACGATTGTTTTACATGTCATAATCAAGAAGGTGTACGAGGCACTTTTTTTAATAGCGAGCTTTCGTTCCAAATCGCCGAGCACTCGACTCGCCGTTCTGACGTCATTTTCATGCACTGCGCATGCGTCAGTATCTACCTTCTGCTCACCGTCTGATTTTTGCACGCGTTCACCCCTGTTTTCACCGGCGACCCAAACGACGGTCACCGTGTCTTGTTTATGACGTCATACTCTTCTCGGGATGCATGATAACGCGAAAATATCATACTAAAAGCGAGTCTCGTGTTAGTTTATCAAGTTGGTTCTAATAATTCGTGCATTGCGATTGCGTACGATGCTAAGCCAATGGCACATACACGTGTTTGGCCTGTTTGTATGCTATGCAATTAATTAAATGAATACAAACGTCTACAGTTTATTGTATGGCATTGTCTATCACTACGGCATGCCGTGGCGATGTCCACGGGCCAGGGTCGGGCAGGAAATGGTTAGGCTTAGCCTACTGCATGTGCTTCCTATGCGTGCCTTTGTTCATGCGTGCCTTTGTTCGCGCGAGCGCGGCATGACTGAACGGGCGTCAACGTATGAAAACGAAAAGGTAACTAATGACATGTCAACGTGCCTAGTCAACCAGTGCAGTAGGGCTCACTCTCGACGCGTTCAGTAGTGGACGAGCACGGAACGAAACCAGCCTAATATATCACCTTGACCAATGTTGACATGGCATGAGCAGAGAGGTGCGAGCGAGCTTACGTGACCTCATTTGCCCAAACTCAAGCGATCGAGTGGACGGAGGCCGTAATTTATGATCTTCAAGCTAGTTGTTTGACAGGCGTAATGCATGTGTGACCTCGCTGCGACTTGAATCGAGCACAATTTACCACACATTGTGTCCCTCCTCACACTGGATTTACCCACAAAAAATAGAATATCGTCTGGGCCTACCATCGATGTTGACTGGCGGCAGATATGACGGTCGGCCTGCAATAAAAATCAATTCCCAATTCCCAAAGAACCTTGTCGGCAATGTGGCCGAACAATGTTGGAAAGCATGTACATATGCATAAGCAACTCCACTTTCACAAACTCCATAATTCGGTAATTTTCCCAACCAAGACTTTTGTTAAAGATTTTGTTTTGGAAAGAAATTGTCTCATGAAAACAATCTCATAGCATTTCCATTATATGAACTGACTCATACCCAGTCATTCCTTCTGGTAACATAATGTGTGGGCCACTCACCTCTGACACACTGTTGTTGATCTCTGTCATACGTGAATGAATCGAGGCAGTAGCAATCCCTGACCCTTTTCTTTATTATGCACTGCTGGTAGTCTCCACAGCCAGAGGGAGTGCAGGTAGCCACGCCACCAGAGCAGGTGCATTCTTCAGAGCAGTCTTCATTTACCCACCTTGATCCAGACTATACAATTAAATTAAATTGATAAATACAATATTAAAATCATAAGAAGAACAAACTTTAACCCACTTCTTTACGCTCCTCCACTTTACAACAAAGGACTACAAATATATTATGAACCAGTTATAAAACAAACAGAATATGGGTGGACCGATCGACTTCTACTTATTGCTAACATACTATATTTTAAAGAATATGAAAGGCAAAAAGAAAATTAGACAACACATCCATAGTTTTCCCACACAGTGCTCTTCCTTGACAGCTAGTAAATGACATTAGAAGACTGCAAACTTTAGAAATATACTGTATTCCTTACCGATATGTAGTTGCCGCTTTGCAGGACACATCCACAGTCTTCTGGCTGGACACATTTACCACCGTTATCCAGAAAACCTTCATAACAGCTGCAGACCTCATGACAAGGAAGGGTGCAGTTGAGGTTGCATCAGACAGTTTAACTATTATTGCACATAGTTATCTGACTCAGAATTTTTCCTCCACGGCTAATAACGGAAAATAGAAGACTACTTTAAAAAACTGATTTCTTACCGATATGTAGTTGCCGCTAGGCAGGACACATCCACAGTCCTCGGGCTCGACACACCTACCGCCATCGTCCAGAAGTCCTTCAGGACAGCTGCAGACCTCATGGCAGGGAAGGGTACAGTTGAGATTAGCATCAGGCATGGCACAGCTCGGCTGACAGGCTGATCCACAGGCTTGGTACTCCTTGTCACTTGGACAATTGAATGCTGAAAATATATTGAAATATCCGGAATTAAGTATCAATACAGTACACACAGCAGAAACACTGGCAACTCTCTCTCCCACATGTTTGGAACTCCTTGGCAAAGCACAGCTGACAGGCTGATCTACAGGCTTGTTACTCCTTATCACTGGGACAATCCAATGCTGAAAATGTATGGGAAAATCCAGATTCTTTTAGAATCGATACCCACCGTAGCACAAACCAGGACTCACTTCTTATACAACAAACCAACACTAGAAAAGAGAGGGAATATTGGGACAATTTTAATATCAGTGTCTAATAAAATTCATTAAACAAATGCGCAACTGCTTTCTTCTTAACCTTGGGAAAAATAAACAACAATGATGAATGGAAAATGAAAATGTCAGATGACATAAAATATGGATTTGTATTGGCAAGTTTTCACAGCATATGTTGAACTACATGTGATTAACGTAGTAAGAAAGGCAAAATAATTTAATCAAGTGCAGGCAGGCTGGCGGGACTCCCGGCGACTGGAGGGCTGTTGTCACTCAGTGTCGTAAGTTTCATTTACTCTTCAAAGAGTAAATGCAGAGTAGATGGCATGATGATAAGATTACATAAAATTTCCTTGTCATTCAATACTCAGTTGTTGTTTTTAACTAAGTAAGAATCTTGTAGTGGTTCTGCAGTGCAACACAAAGATGGAATAATGATGTGTCTTTTCCATCAGGCCCGAATCGTTATTTATCACATTGTCTTTAAAACACAAGCATTATATCCCAGATGAAATTATTTCAGAATTCTGTTCTGTGAGTTTCAACGATTTACAAACTTACCAGTGTGCCATCCCGTAGCCGGAACTCGTTTGATCTGTCATCGTCGAACGTACCGCAGAGACCGCAAGTGTTGTTCCAGTATGTGTACGGAACCTCAATCTCTGCTGTGTCTATGCCATTGTACCGCACAACCAAGCCAAAGCTAGTTTCGATTGTCTGGATTGGAAATGGACGAGTGAAATATCAATCATATGCATTTTGTTTGTTAGATCTTTCAGGTTTAAACATTCAATGATCACTTCAATATTCTTATAACCAGTATCTCTGCAATCATATCGCACAATCGAGCCTTAGCTTGTTCTGATGTTTTGAAATTAATATAAAAATATGAAATTATTCAGTGAGATGTCTCTAAGATTTAAACAAAATCTAAAATCTAACATTCACTGCTATCCAGTGTTTAAACTGCGACCATTACTGTTTGTCTGCCATCATATTGCACCAGCAAATGTTATCCTGCTCTAAATGTCTGCATAGGAGATATACATATGAAACTCTTTTTAAGCCCTTCAAGATCATTTGATTTAGGTATAACATAATATTCTCCATTGACCCTAAACCATATACATTATATTTGAAATAATTCCTGAATGGGTTAATATGATTGCCATTATGACCTAAAAGAACATTCAAATGTCTACATTATTCATCCAGATCTAGTTAACGAAGAGTTCTAAATATTGAGATCAGCTGTCTGCATATACTCTCCACACATAGGGATTATTAAACAAATATTCCACCATATGAATGTTATAAGAAGTGCATCGTCATACCGTGTACGAGCCATCCGACCAGATCATGGCACCAGCGCTCGGCAGATAGAGCGGGGCCGTAACGGCCACATCATTCACAAGAATCAGATGACTCTGCCCAACGGCGATGCTTGTGCCGTTGAGCTCAACGACAATCTTCCTGAGGTACGCCACCCTGGCCGACGGCTGGAGTTTTATAGGGTCGCCCCAGATGTGGAAGTCGTCGAGATCGCTCACGTTGCTGCAGGGTCTTACGAGCGTGTACTCGCAGTCGCCCTGGTAGTCGTGCCTGCCGCCGTCAAACATGATGTAGTGGGGGTCTCCCCAGATTGTGCACTCTCCAGGAGCTAGGAAGAGATTTCAGTTGGAAGTAATGACTGGAATTTAACCTTTAATTTAACATTTTGTAATTCTTAACCCTTGGGTTACATTTAACACTTTGGTGATACCAAAGTGAGACTGCTTCTTATATGTAGCTTCTGGGGTGTCAAATTACATCAAATTATTTAATAAAGCCAAGGCTAAATTTGACCCACAAGAAACTAGAACTACCCACATCCCAATTATATATTCAAGAAGAAATTAACAAAATCACATGAACCGGTTCACTACTAGATTTTGTAACTCTCATAGAGATTATTAATACAAGGCCCACCAGGTTCTCATAGGCAATGAATTCATTTACGTTCATAAGGCTGTAACTTTTCAGAAATAAGCTCCCCTAAAAAAAAACAGAGAGATTTAAACCATTTCAACATTACTCTTCCTAAATATATTAATCACAAAGTGGTTCTTTGTACTTAATTTTTTAAGTTTTATGATGACAGTTACACGGAATCGATGATATGGTTTGGAGATTCTCTACACGAGCTGCAATATAGCTTTACGGCGGAGGATCAGGGGGGACTAACAGATGCTCGCTCTGTTCACGTTATTGTGCATAATATAGCGCGAGGGTATTGACGAAAGACTAAAGCTGGTGGTGTGTTTGGCCTCCGCTCCAGTCAGTGGCTCGAGCTCTTTGGGAGAGAAGTTCTCTTTTTGGTGAAGGTCACTGGGACAATTTCACTTCTACTAGTATTTTATATTAATTTCCTCTTTATAAAAAAGGGAAAACTGATACGTCTCCATTATTTTGGTAAAGAGGGACAATAATTACTATCGAACTAAGAATAACATATTATCAATTGTGTACACTTACTGCAGTGTTTTAGCGCTACAACTACAATATTGAATCGAAATGAGTAAGAGATGTGAATAACAAAATCAAAAGTTTGTGATATTCAAATTATGGTAAAAATGTAATTGGTTACATTTATTTTTATATTAAAGGGGTAGTTTAGTTTTGGTAAGGCTGAACTTAAGTAGCCAAAACCTGCACAGTAACATAATAAACTAATAGTTATAACTCCACCATGCTCGAAAGGTATACAAAATTACAAACGACTAAGTAAAAAGCGTGTTATCATTCAAAAAGAGCCATTGAAATACAAGAGGGCGCTTTTTAAAAAGGCATTGGTTTCAACCATTTTTCATACAAAATTATGCATGTGATGTTTTATTGATATAATGATTAAATAGGGAGATCATCAACAACTATTTAAAAAACGCTTTTGACAATTTTTGAAAAAGTGCAAGCATTTTTTTATTTTTTTCTAAAAATCATCTAATTATTTGGGCCCCAAATAATTATAAGATCAGATATATTTATTGATATTTCAGCCGTTTCTGGGTCGATTTTGACCAAATAAAGTTTATTCTGCCATTAAAATTGCATGTGCTCTCAAATTCGACACTCAGTTTTTCATTACCTCACAAAAAAATTGTGATCTGCAGCGCCCTCTCTACCAAAACTAAACTACCCCTTTAAAGTGATCCAGGTAAAGTGTCAGATATTGCACAAAATGACATTTGAGACTTTAATCCTATATCAATATCATTGTAAAATACAATTGAAAGATTTGTGAAATTTTGAAAGAAAACGAACACTGTTTACCTAGTGAAAAAAACGAATATTGAGTTCATATTTTATCACCGAATACTGATGGTCTGTTGTAGATTTGTTGCAGTAATAATCAATAATCAATGATAATTATCTTCATACTAAAGGGACATTTGAACAAATCGAACCCTATTTTATTCTTCTCTTACCATAAGCTAAACAACACGGCAGAAGAGAAACAAGGAAGCTACAAGTATTTTTCGTGCAGTTAGACACTCTACCTGGATCACTTTAATCTATGTGGGGATTTTAGATTATACAATTTGAAACAATATAACATGGTTTATACGCATGGGAAATATTGGTTTGAGAAGAAGCCCTAATAAATAAGTATGAAACTGGCTTATGATTACAGTCTGGATTGTTATAAACAGAACAGCATTTATGCTATTGCCCTCAATAATTGATTGAGCGAGCAATGTGGATAGGTGAATAAGAAATTGTACAGGAAAATGATATTGTATTTTTTAATATGAAGTGTTAGCCCCCTAAAGATCATTAATAGAATAGTAATTAGGACAAACAGATTTTAATTAAATTTGTGTTACTTTATTTATATGGCATAGCGCCATAGGTATGATATGTTATGCATTTAAGTTTGCACATGCACGTATTAAAGGGACTTAATAATATTGTCTAAATCCTCAAAATCCATTTGGAATTCTAGCGGTTCTCTCATATCGTGTTGTGTTTGTATGAACAAAAAGAGCATGGGACAGGTTTCGATTTTTCAAAATTCCCTTCGTTAAAACAATATTTACAAATGAAGTGTACAGATGCTAAATAATCCAGTGGATCGCGAGAACCGTGTACAAAGTAAGTGCAATGAGTTAGTGAATATCACATTGCATTTTTGTTCTTTACTCGGCCATATAACGTCTATTTGACTTGAAATTCTCACACAATATCCTGTGGACATATCAGATAACAATATACATTGTACCAACCATTGGACACTTTTTGCTAGATCCCTTTAACGCGATGAGTGGTTGATACAATGTATATTGTTATCTTTGCATGTTGTGTGCAAATTTCAAGTTAAATTGACGTTATATGGCCGAGTAATGAGCAAACATGCAAAGTGATATTCACTAACTCATTGCGCTCACTTTGTACACGGTTTTCGTGGTCAGTAATTTAACATCTGAACAATTATGAATATCTTTCTTAACAATACACGGCAATTTGAACAACGGAAACTTGTCCCATGCTTTCATTGTAAATACAAATACAACAAGGTATACTGAGGGAACCGCTAGATTTCCAATTGGATTTTGAGGATTTGGACAATGTTACTTAGTCCAGTTTGTTCTCGGCCGATTTCGTTCCTTTCAATAAGCGTGTAGTAGTAGTAATAGTAGTAGTAGTAGTAGTAGTAGTAGTAGTAGTAGAAGACGTAGTATAGAAGACGTAGTAGTAGTAGTAGTAGTAGTAGTAGTAGTAGTACTAGTAGTAGTACTACTACTACTAGTAGTAGTAGTAGTAGTAGTAGTAGTAGTAGTAGTAGTAGTAGTAGTAGTAGTAGAGAAGTATAGCAGTAGTAGTAGTAGTAGTAGTAGTAGTAGTAGTAGTTGTAGTTGTAGTTGTAGTAGTAGTTGTAGTTGTTGTAGTTGTAGTTGTAGTTGTAGTTGTAGTAGTTGTGAAAGAAGAGTTTCCATTGATTTGGAAAATATACATAACTCAACTTAAATCAAATCAATCATGCGTAATAAGTTTATGTCTCTACAGTTATACATGGACGATCATTATCATGATTATGGTAAGAGAATATACAGTATCATCACAAATATTCATGAACACAATAATACACAAAATCAAATAATTTAGGAGATTGTTCATAGCTTCATTAAATTACGGTAGTAACGATTGTTTTACATGTCATAATCAAGAAGGTGTACGAGGCACTTTTTTTAATATATCACCTTGACCAATGTTGACATGGCATGAGCAGAGAGGTGCGAGCGAGCTTACGTGACCTCATTTGCCCAAACTCAAGCGATCGAGTGGACGGAGGCCGTAATTTATGATCTTCAAGCTAGTTGTTTGACAGGCGTAATGCATGTGTGACCTCGCTGCGACTTGAATCGAGCACAATTTACCACACATTGTGTCCCTCCTCACACTGGATTTACCCACAAAAAATAGAATATCGTCTGGGCCTACCATCGATGTTGACTGGCGGCAGATATGACGGTCGGCCTGCAATAAAAATCAATTCCCAATTCCCAAAGAACCTTGTCGGCAATGTGGCCGAACAATGTTGGAAAGCATGTACATATGCATAAGCAACTCCACTTTCACAAACTCCATAATTCGGTAATTTTCCCAACCAAGACTTTTGTTAAAGATTTTGTTTTGGAAAGAAATTGTCTCATGAAAACAATCTCATAGCATTTCCATTATATGAACTGACTCATACCCAGTCATTCCTTCTGGTAACATAATGTGTGGGCCACTCACCTTTGACACACTGTTGTTGATCTCTGTCATACGTGAATGAATCGAGGCAGTAGCAATCCCTGACCCTTTTCTTTATTATGCACTGCTGGTAGTCTCCACAGCCAGAGGGAGTGCAGGTAGCCACGCCACCAGAGCAGGTGCATTCTTCAGAGCAGTCTTCATTTACCCACCTTGATCCAGACTATACAATTAAATTAAATTGATAAATACAATATTAAAATCATAAGAAGAACAAACTTTAACCCACTTCTTTACGCTCCTCCACTTTACAACAAAGGACTACAAATATATTATGAACCAGTTATAAAACAAACAGAATATGGGTGGACCGATCGACTTCTACTTATTGCTAACATACTATATTTTAAAGAATATGAAAGGCAAAAAGAAAATTAGACAACACATCCATAGTTTTCCCACACAGTGCTCTTCCTTGACAGCTAGTAAATGACATTAGAAGACTGCAAACTTTAGAAATATACTGTATTCCTTACCGATATGTAGTTGTCGCTTTGCAGGACACATCCACAGTCTTCTGGCTGGACACATTTACCACCGTTATCCAGAAAACCTTCATAACAGCTGCAGACCTCATGACAAGGAAGGGTGCAGTTGAGGTTGCATCAGACAGTTTAACTATTATTGCACATAGTTATCTGACTCAGAATTTTTCCTCCACGGCTAATAACGGAAAATAGAAGACTACTTTAAAAAAATGATTTCTTACCGATATGTAGTTGCCGCTAGGCAGGACACATCCACAGTCCTCGGGCTCGACACACCTACCGCCATCGTCCAGAAGTCCTTCAGGACAGCTGCAGACCTCATGGCAGGGAAGGGTACAGTTGAGATTAGCATCAGGCATGGCACAGCTCGGCTGACAGGCTGATCCACAGGCTTGGGACTCCTTGTCACTTGGACAATTGAATGCTGAAAATATATTGAAATATCCGGAATTAAGTATCAATACAGTACACACAGCAGAAACACTGGCACCTCTCTCTCCCACATGTTTGGAACTCCTTGGCAAAGCACAGCTGACAGGCTGATCTACAGGCTTGTTACTCCTTATCACTGGGACAATCCAATGCTGAAAATGTATGGGAAAATCCAGATTCTTTTAGAATCGATACCCACCGTAGCACAAACCAGGACTCACTTCTTATACAACAAACCAACACTAGAAAAGAGAGGGAATATTGGGACAATTTTAATATCAGTGTCTAATAAAATTCATTAAACAAATGCGCAACTGCTTTCTTCTTAACCTTGGGAAAAATAAACAACAATGATGAATGGAAAATGAAAATGTCAGATGACATAAAATATGGATTTGTATTGGCAAGTTTTCACAGCATATGTTGAACTACATGTGATTAACGTAGTAAGAAAGGCAAAATAATTTAATCAAGAGTTTTGAATAATCAAATATAATACTCTTTGAAGAGTAAATGAAACTTACGACACTGAGTGACAACAGCCCTCCAGTCGCCGGGAGTCCCGCCAGCCTGCCTGCACTGCTGCGCAAACTGCTGCAGAGAAGTGCAGATCACGTCATTGTTAGGATCTGTGTAGCAGAGATCATAGACGCAGGCCTGATAGTAGTTATCTGCATTCAGGAAGTCCAGGCAATCTCTGAATGGACCTAGTATGAGTAAGAAGAGACACATAATGTTATCATTCCAGTAATGGGTATTTAATTTACATATTTGAAATAATCCCAGCCCTAGATATATTGGGCCATAACCTCTGCACTCCAGGTTAACATGTTGAGTAAAAACAACAGATGACGTCATTGTCAGGGTCCATGTAACAGTATACAGTTGTTAACTGGTGGTGGAGGGATCATCACGGAATGTTCCATTCGAGGGATTTTAAATGCTATTGAGGGAAGGGTAAATAAGTCCCGAGACATAGTCTAGGGACTTATTTTCTTCACGAAATAGCATTTAAAATCCCAAGGATTGGAACATTCCATGATTTTCCCCGACAACAAAGTTAACAACTGTTAAATCTGTTTTGTGGACGTTGGACTTTCACTCACTCACACACACACACATCACATGCACAACACAACACAACATAACACACAGTACATAGTCTATGCACAATACAGTCGATTTTCGTCCGGAATTTGCCTCTCTCCGCTCTAATATCTCAACATGTTCTGATCACTGCATAATTTCTATTTTGGAAATATGTGTTGATTGTTTCCTTCGATTGTGTTTAATCAGGTAATTATCTGATCAAATTGTACTGGAAATCGCAGATTTTTGTTTGATTTTGGTGCCTGCGAGAAGATCTGATCATCGTACGGTACGGTATATAGCGGTACGATACGGTACCGTACTACGTACCATACATTTTATGTAATGTTGATTGAATCGCGGGTGGGTACTGTCATAACTCTATGGCCATGGTGTCATAACAATTTGACACCCCAGTCATGTGACCGTGTTTAGCCAATCAACGACGCGTATTTTACTAAGTCAGATGATATAGAACATTGACACAGGCTTTGTGGTAGTCCTCGGCATTTAGGAAAATGAGGCAATCTTTAAATGGACTTAAAAGTATGAGTATTTTACTATCCAAGTGAGGCCTTGTTCGTGTTCTTGATTATAAAGTTGTAATTCACTATCATTCTTCTTTCCAAAATATTATCTAGATTAAAATGTTTTTTTCACATCGTTCTGATTTACAAGAAGGTTCTGTCAGCCATAATCATCATTTTTATATATGACCAAATAAATAACCTCATGCATGTAAATATTTGTGTGATTTCCTACTTAGCTTATTCTTGCCTACATGCTTTGCAGATTCACTGTCAAAAAAATTAAACATGTATTTTTTGATTGGACATCATATTTTACCTGAGGGGTCGATGAAGACGTAGCAGGTATCTTCGACCTCTTGGTTGACAGCAGGGTCCGCGTCGCAGATGTTATCTGGAGGCTCGATGATGAGGTCACATTCGTCTTCATTCAATACCCAGTCGTTACCAAAGACATTCTCATAATTGGTCTGTATTGGAACACAAAGATGAAGTAAATGGAATAGTTATTCATTCTACTTAATTAATGCCAAAGTTATTTTTAAATTCATTCTCATATCCAGTCTGTAATCAGCATCAGCCTTGCAGTTGATATCTGATGGCATGATGATAAGATTACATAAAATTTCCTTGTCATTCAATACTCAGTTGTTGTTTTTAACTAAATAAGAATCTTGTAGTGGTTCTGCAGTGCAACACAAAGATGGAATAATGATGTGTCTTTTCCGTCAGGCCCGAATCGTTATTTATCACATTGTCTTTAAAACACAAGCATTATATCCCAGATGAAATTATTTCAGAATTCTGTTCTGTGAGTTTCAACGATTTACAAACTTACCAGTGTGCCATCCCGTAGGCGGAACTCGTTTGATCTGTCATCGTCGAACGTACCGCAGAGACCGCAAGTGTTGTTCCAGTATGTGTACGGAACCTCAATCTCTGCTGTGTCTATGCCATTGTACCGCACAACCAAGCCAAAGCTAGTTTCGATTGTCTGGATTGGAAATGGACGAGTGAAATATCAATCATATGCATTTTGTTTGTTAGATCTTTCAGGTTTAAACATTCAATGATCACTTCAATATTCTTATAACCAGTATCTCTGCAATCATATCGCACAATCGAGCCTTAGCTTGTTCTGATGTTTTGAAATTAATATAAAAATATGAAATTATTCAGTGAGATGTCTCTAAGATTTAAACAAAATCTAAAATCTAACATTCACTGCTATCCAGTGTTTAAACTGCGACCATTACTGTTTGTCTGCCATCATATTGCACCAGCAAATGTTATCCTGCTCTAAATGTCTGCATAGGAGATATACATATGAAACTCTTTTTAACCCCTTCAAGATCATTTGATTTAGGTATAACATAATATTCTCCATTGACCCTAAACCATATACATTATATTTGAAATAATTCCTGAATGGGTTAATATGATTGCCATTATGACCTAAAAGAACATTCAAATGTCTACATTATTCATCCAGATCTAGTTAACGAAGAGTTCTAAATATTGAGATCAGCTGTCTGCATATACTCTCCACACATAGGGATTATTAAACAAATATTCCACCATATGAACGTTATAAGAAGTGCATCGTCATACCGTGTACGAGCCATCCGACCAGATCATGGCACCAGCGCTCGGCAGATAGAGCGGGGCCGTAACGGCCACATCATTCACAAGAATCAGATGACTCTGCCCAACGGCGATGCTTGTGCCGTTGAGCTCAACGACAATCTTCCTGAGGTACGCCACCCTGGCAGACGGCTGGAGTTTTATAGGGTCGCCCCAGATGTGGAAGTCGTCGAGATCGCTCACGTTGCTGCAGGGTCTTACGAGCGTGTACTCGCAGTCGCCCTGGTAGTCGTGCCTGCCGCCGTCAAACATGATGTAGTGGGGGTCTCCCCAGATTGTGCACTCTCCAGGAGCTAGGAAGAGATTTCAGTTGGAAGTAATGACTGGAATTTAACCTTTAATTTAACATTTTGTAATTCTTAACCCTTGGGTTACATTTAACACTTTGGTGATACCAAAGTGAGACTGCTTCTTATATGTAGCTTCTGGGGTGTCAAATTACATCAAATTATTTAATAAAGCCAAGGCTAAATTTGACCCACAAGAAACTAGAACTACCCACATCCCAATTATATATTCAAGAAGAAATTAACAAAATCACATGAACCGGTTCACTACTAGATTTTGTAACTCTCATAGAGATTATTAATACAAGGCCCACCAGGTTCTCATAGGCAATGAATTCATTTACGTTCATAAGGCTGTAACTTTTCAGAAATAAGCTCCCCTAAAAAAAAAACAGAGAGATTTAAACCATTTCAACATTACTCTTCCTAAATATATTAATCACAAAGTGGTTCTTTGTACTTAATTTTTTAAGTTTTATGATGACAGTTACACGGAATCGATGATATGGTTTGGAGATTCTCTACACGAGCTGCAATAGCTTTACGGCGGAGGATCAGGGGGACTAACAGATGCTCGCTCCGTTCACGTAATTGTGCATAATATAGCGCGAGGGTATTGACGAAAGACTAAAGCTGGTGGTGTGTTTGGCCTCCGCTCCAGTCAGTGGCTCGAGCTCTTTGGGAGAGAAGTTCTCTTTTTGGTGAAGGTCACTGGGACAATTTCACTTCTACTAGTATTTTATATTAATTTCCTCTTTATAAAAAAGGGAAAACTGATACGTCTCCATTATTTTGGTAAAGAGGGACAATAATTACTATCGAACTAAGAATAACATATTATCAATTGTGTACACTTACTGCAGTGTTTTAGCGCTACAACTACAATATTGAATCGAAATGAGTAAGAGATGTGAATAACAAAATCAAAAGTTTGTGATATTCAAATTATGGTAAAAATGTAATTGGTTACATTTATTTTTATATTAAAGGGGTAGTTTAGTTTTGGTAAGGCTGAACTTAAGTAGCCAAAACCTGCACAGTAACATAATAAACTAATAGTTATAACTCCACCATGCTCGAAAGGTATACAAAATTACAAACGACTAAGTAAAAAGCGTGTTATCATTCAAAAAGAGCCATTGAAATACAAGAGGGCGCTTTTTAAAAAGGCATTGGTTTCAACCATTTTTCATACAAAATTATGCATGTGATGTTTTATTGATATAATGATTAAATAGCGAGATCATCAACAACTATTTAAAAAACGCTTTTGACAATTTTTGAAAAAGTGCAAGCATTTTTTTTATTTTTTTCTAAAAATCATCTAATTATTTGGGCCCCAAATAATTATAAGATCAGATATATTTATTGATATTTCAGCCGTTTCTGGGTCGATTTTGACCAAATAAAGTTTATTCTGCCATTAAAATTGCATGTGCTCTCAAATTCGACACTCAGTTTTTCATTACCTCACAAAAAAATTGTGATCTGCAGCGCCCTCTCTACCAAAACTAAACTACCCCTTTAAAGTGATCCAGGTAGAGTGTCTAGTACTTGCACAAAAATGACTTGTAGCTTCCTTGTTTCTCTTCTGCCGTGTTGTTTAGCTTATGGTAAGATGAAGAATAGAAATAGGGTTCGATTTGTTCAAATGTCCCTTTAGTATGAAGATAATTATCATTGATTATTGATTATTACTGCAACAAGTCTTTGTAGACTTGTTGCAGTAATAATCAATAATCAATGATAATTATCTTCATACTAAAGGGACATTTGAACAAATCGAACCCTATTTTATTCTTCTCTTACCATAAGCTAAACAACACGGCAGAAGAGAAACAAGGAAGCTACAAGTATTTTTCGTGCAGTACTAGACACTCTACCTGGATCACTTTAATCTATGTGGGGATTTTAGATTATACAATTTGAAACAATATAACATGGTTTATACGCATGGGAAATATTGGTTTGAGAAGAAGCCCTAATAAATAAGTATGAAACTGGCTTATGATTACAGTCTGGATTGTTATAAACAGAACAGCATTTATGCTATTGCCCTCAATAATTGATTGAGCGAGCAATGTGGATAGGTGAATAAGAAATTGTACAGGAAAATGATATTGTATTTTTTAATATGAAGTGTTAGCCCCCTAAAGATCATTAATAGAATAGTAATTAGGACAAACAGATTTTAATTAAATTTGTGTTACTTTATTTATATGGCATAGCGCCATAGGTATGATATGTTATGCATTTAAGTTTGCACATGCACGTATTAAAGGGACTTAATAATATTGTCTAAATCCTCAAAATCCATTTGGAATTCTAGCGGTTCTCTCATATCGTGTTGTGTTTGTATGAACAAAAAGAGCATGGGACAGGTTTCGATTTTTCAAAATTCCCTTCGTTAAAACAATATTTACAAATGAAGTGTACAGATGCTAAATAATCCAGTGGATCGCGAGAACCGTGTACAAAGTAAGTGCAATGAGTTAGTGAATATCACTTTGCATTTTTGTTCTTTACTCGGCCATATAACGTCTATTTGACTTGAAATTCTCACACAATATCCTGTGGACATATCAGATAACAATATACATTGTACCAACCATTGGACACTTTTTGCTAGATCCCTTTAACGCGATGAGTGGTTGATACAATGTATATTGTTATCTTTGCATGTTGTGTGCAAATTTCAAGTTAAATTGACGTTATATGGCCGAGTAATGAGCAAACATGCAAAGTGATATTCACTAACTCATTGCGCTCACTTTGTACACGGTTTTCGTGGTCAGTAATTTAACATATGAACAATTATGAATATCTTTCTTAACAATACACGGCAATTTGAACAACGGAAACTTGTCCCATGCTTTCATTGTAAATACAAATACAACAAGGTATACTGAGGGAACCGCTAGATTTCCAATTGGATTTTGAGGATTTGGACAATGTTACTTAGTCCAGTTTGTTCTCGGCCGATTTCGTTCCTTTCAATAAGCGTGTAGTAGTAGTAATAGTAGTAGTAGTAGTAGTAGTAGTAGTAGTAGAGAAGTATAGCAGTAGTAGTAGTAGTAGTAGTAGTAGTAGTAGTAGTTGTAGTTGTAGTTGTAGTTGTAGTAGTAGTTGTAGTTGTTGTAGTTGTAGTTGTAGTTGTAGTTGTAGTAGTTGTGAAAGAAGAGTTTCCATTGATTTGGAAAATATACATAACTCAACTTAAATCAAATCAATCATGCGTAATAAGTTTATGTCTCTACAGTTATACATGGACGATCATTATCATGATTATGGTAAGAGAATACAGTATCATCACAAATATTCATGAACACAATAATACACAAAATCAAATAATTTAGGGGATTGTTCATAGCTTCATTAAATTACGGTAGTAACGATTGTTTTACATGTCATAATCAAGAAGGTGTACGAGGCACTTTTTTTAATATATCACCTTGACCAATGTTGACATGGCATGAGCAGAGAGGTGCGAGCGAGCTTACGTGACCTCATTTGCCCAAACTCAAGCGATCGAGTGGACGGAGGCCGTAATTTATGATCTTCAAGCTAGTTGTTTGACAGGCGTAATGCATGTGTGACCTCGCTGCGACTTGAATCGAGCACAATTTACCACACATTGTGTCCCTCCTCACACTGGATTTACCCACAAAAAATAGAATATCGTCTGGGCCTACCATCGATGTTGACTGGCGGCAGATATGACGGTCGGCCTGCAATAAAAATCAATTCCCAATTCCCAAAGAACCTTGTCGGCAATGTGGCCGAACAATGTTGGAAAGCATGTACATATGCATAAGCAACTCCACTTTCACAAACTCCATAATTCGGTAATTTTCCCAACCAAGACTTTTGTTAAAGATTTTGTTTTGGAAAGAAATTGTCTCATGAAAACAATCTCATAGCATTTCCATTATATGAACTGACTCATACCCAGTCATTCCTTCTGGTAACATAATGTGTGGGCCACTCACCTTTGACACACTGTTGTTGATCTCTGTCATACGTGAATGAATCGAGGCAGTAGCAATCCCTGACCCTTTTCTTTATTATGCACTGCTGGTAGTCTCCACAGCCAGAGGGAGTGCAGGTAGCCACGCCACCAGAGCAGGTGCATTCTTCAGAGCAGTCTTCATTTACCCACCTTGATCCAGACTATACAATTAAATTAAATTGATAAATACAATATTAAAATCATAAGAAGAACAAACTTTAACCCACTTCTTTACGCTCCTCCACTTTACAACAAAGGACTACAAATATATTATGAACCAGTTATAAAACAAACAGAATATGGGTGGACCGATCGACTTCAACTTATTGCTAACATACTATATTTTAAAGAATATGAAAGGCAAAAAGAAAATTAGACAACACATCCATAGTTTTCCCACACAGTGCTCTTCCTTGACAGCTAGTAAATGACATTAGAAGACTGCAAACTTTAGAAATATACTGTATTCCTTACCGATATGTAGTTGCCGCTTTGCAGGACACATCCACAGTCTTCTGGCTGGACACATTTACCACCGTTATCCAGAAAACCTTCATAACAGCTGCAGACCTCATGACAAGGAAGGGTGCAGTTGAGGTTGCATCAGACAGTTTAACTATTATTGCACATAGTTATCTGACTCAGAATTTTTCCTCCACGGCTAATAACGGAAAATAGAAGACTACTTTAAAAAACTGATTTCTTACCGATATGTAGTTGCCGCTAGGCAGGACACATCCACAGTCCTCGGGCTCGACACACCTACCGCCATCGTCCAGAAGTCCTTCAGGACAGCTGCAGACCTCATGGCAGGGAAGGGTACAGTTGAGATTAGCATCAGGCATGGCACAGCTCGGCTGACAGGCTGATCCACAGGCTTGGGACTCCTTGTCACTTGGACAATTGAATGCTGAAAATATATTGAAATATCCGGAATTAAGTATCAATACAGTACACACAGCAGAAACACTGGCACCTCTCTCTCCCACATGTTTGGAAGTCCTTGGCAAAGCACAGCTGACAGGCTGATCTACAGGCTTGTTACTCCTTATCACTGGGACAATCCAATGCTGAAAATGTATGGGAAAATCCAGATTCTTTTAGAATCGATACCCACCGTAGCACGCAGGACTCACTTCTTATACAACAAACCAACACTAGAAAAGAGAGGGAATATTGGGACAATTTTAATATCAGTGTCTAATAAAATTCATTAAACAAATGCGCAACTGCTTTCTTCTTAACCTTGGGAAAAATAAACAACAATGATGAATGGAAAATGAAAATGTCAGATGACATAAAATATGGATTTGTATTGGCAAGTTTTCACAGCATATGTTGAACTACATGTGATTAACGTAGTAAGAAAGGCAAAATAATTTAATCAAGAGTTTTGAAACTTACGACACTGAGTGACAACAGCCCTCCAGTCGCCGGGAGTCCCGCCAGCCTGCCTGCACTGCTGCGCAAACTGCTGCTGAGAAGTGCAGATCACGTCATTGTTAGGATCTGTGTAGCAGAGATCATAGACGCAGGCCTGATAGTAGTTATCTGCATTCAGGAAGTCCAGGCAATCTCTGAATGGACCTAGTATGAGTAAGAAGAGACACATAATGTTATCATTCCAGTAATGGGTATTTAATTTACATATTTGAAATAATCCCAGCCCTAGATATATTGGGCCATAACCTCTGCACTCCAGGTTAACATGTTGAGTAAAAACAACAGATGACGTCATTGTCAGGGTCCATGTAACAGTATACAGTTGTTAACTGGTGGTGGAGGGATCATCACGGAATGTTCCATTCGAGGGATGTTAAATGCTATTGAGGGAAGGGTAAATAAGTCCCGAGACGTAGTCTAGGGACTTATTTTCTTCACGAAATAGCATTTAAAATCCCAAGGATTGACATTCCATGATTTTCCCCGACAACAAAGTTAACAACTGTTAAATCTGTTTTGTGGACGTTGGACTTTCACTCACTCACACACACACATCACATGCACAACACAACACAACATAACACACAGTACATAGTCTATGCACAATACAGTCGATTTTCGTCCGGAATTTGCCTCTCTCCGCTCTAATATCTCAACATGTTCTGATCACTGCATAATTTCTATTTTGGAAATATGTGTTGATTGTTTCCTTCGATTGTGTTTAATCAGGTAATTATCTGATCAAATTGTACTGGAAATCGCAGATTTTTGTTTGATTTTGGTGCCTGCGAGAAGATGATCATCGTACGGTACGGTATATAGCGGTACGATACGGTACCGTACTACGTACCATACATTTTATGTAATGTTGATTGAATCGCGGGTGGGTACTGTCATAACTCTATGGCCATGGTGTCATAACAATTTGACACCCCAGTCATGTGACCGTGTTTAGCCAATCAACGACGCGTATTTTACTAAGTCAGATGATATAGAACATTGACACAGGCTTTGTGGTAGTCCTCGGCATTTAGGAAAATGAGGCAATCTTTAAATGGACTTAAAAGTATGAGTATTTTACTATCCAAGTGAGGCCTTGTTCGTGTTCTTGATTATAAAGTTGTAATTCACTATCATTCTTCTTTCCAAAATGCATGTAAATATTTGTGTGATTTCCTACTTAGCTTATTCTTGCCTACATGCTTTGCAGATTCACTGTCAAAAAAATTAAACATGTATTTTTTGATTGGACATCATATTTTACCTGAGGGGTCGATGAAGACGTAGCAGGTATCTTCGACCTCTTGGTTGACAGCAGGGTCCGCGTCGCAGATGTTATCTGGAGGCTCGATGATGAGGTCACATTCGTCTTCATTCAATACCCAGTCGTTACCAAAGACATTCTCATAATTGCTCTGTATTGGAACACAAAGATGAAGTAAATGGAATAGTTATTCATTCTACTTAATTAATGCCAAAGTTATTTTTAAATTCATTCTCATATCCAGTCTGTAATCAGCATCAGCCTTGCAGTTGATATCTGATGGCATGATGATAAGATTACATAAAATTTCCTTGTCATTCAATACTCAGTTGTTGTTTTTAACTAAATAAGAATCTTGTAGTGGTTCTGCAGTGCAACACAAAGATGGAATAATGATGTGTCTTTTCCGTCAGGCCCGAATCGTTATTTATCACATTGTCTTTAAAACACAAGCATTATATCCCAGATGAAATTATTTCAGAATTCTGTTCTGTGAGTTTCAACGATTTACAAACTTACCAGTGTGCCATCCCGTAGCCGGAACTCGTTTGATCTGTCATCGTCGAACGTACCGCAGAGACCGCAAGTGTTGTTCCAGTATGTGTACGGAACCTCAATCTCTGCTGTGTCTATGCCATTGTACCGCACAACCAAGCCAAAGCTAGTTTCGATTGTCTGGATTGGAAATGGACGAGTGAAATATCAATCATATGCATTTTGTTTGTTAGATCTTTCAGGTTTAAACATTCAATGATCACTTCAATATTCTTATAACCAGTATCTCTGCAATCATATCGCACAATCGAGCCTTAGCTTGTTCTGATGTTTTGAAATTAATATAAAAATATGAAATTATTCAGTGAGATGTCTCTAAGATTTAAACAAAATCTAAAATCTAACATTCACTGCTATCCAGTGTTTAAACTGCGACCATTACTGTTTGTCTGCCATCATATTGCACCAGCAAATGTTATCCTGCTCTGAATGTCTGCATAGGAGATATACATATGAAACTCTTTTTAACCCCTTCAAGATCATTTGATTTAGGTATAACATAATATTCTCCATTGACCCTAAACCATATACATTATATTTGAAATAATTCCTGAATGGGTTAATATGATTGCCATTATGACCTAAAAGAACATTCAAATGTCTACATTATTCATCCAGATCTAGTTAACGAAGAGTTCTAAATATTGAGATCAGCTGTCTGCATATACTCTCCACACATAGGGATTATTAAACAAATATTCCACCATATGAACGTTATAAGAAGTGCATCGTCATACCGTGTACGAGCCATCCGACCAGATCATGGCACCAGCGCTCGGCAGATAGAGCGGGGCCGTAACGGCCACATCATTCACAAGAATCAGATGACTCTGCCCAACGGCGATGCTTGTGCCGTTGAGCTCAACGACAATCTTCCTGAGGTACGCCACCCTGGCCGACGGCTGGAGTTTTATAGGGTCGCCCCAGATGTGGAAGTCGTCGAGATCGCTCACGTTGCTGCAGGGTCTTACGAGCGTGTACTCGCAGTCGCCCTGGTAGTCGTGCCTGCCGCCGTCAAACATGATGTAGTGGGGGTCTCCCCAGATTGTGCACTCTCCAGGAGCTAGGAAGAGATTTCAGTTGGAAGTAATGACTGGAATTTAACCTTTAATTTAACATTTTGTAATTCTTAACCCTTGGGTTACATTTAACACTTTGGTGATACCAAAGTGAGACTGCTTCTTATATGTAGCTTCTGGGGTGTCAAATTACATCAAATTATTTAATAAAGCCAAGGCTAAATTTGACCCACAAGAAACTAGAACTACCCACATCCCAATTATATATTCAAGAAGAAATTAACAAAATCACATGAACCGGTTCACTACTAGATTTTGTAACTCTCATAGAGATTATTAATACAAGGCCCACCAGGTTCTCATAGGCAATGAATTCATTTACGTTCATAAGGCTGTAACTTTTCAGAAATAAGTTCCCCTAAAAAAAAACAGAGAGATTTAAACCATTTCAACATTACTCTTCCTAAATATATTAATCACAAAGTGGTTCTTTGTACTTAATTTTTTAAGTTTTATGATGACAGTTACACGGAATCGATGATATGGTTTGGAGATTCTCTACACGAGCTGCAATATAGCTTTACGGCGGAGGATCAGGGGGACTAACAGATGCTCGCTCCGTTCACGTAATTGTGCATAATATAGCGCGAGGGTATTGACGAAAGACTAAAGCTGGTGGTGTGTTTGGCCTCCGCTCCAGTCAGTGGCTCGAGCTCTTTGGGAGAGAAGTTCTCTTTTTGGTGAAGGTCACTGGGACAATTTCACTTCTACTAGTATTTTATATTAATTTCCTCTTTATAAAAAAGGGAAAACTGTTACGTCTCCATTATTTTGGTAAAGAGGGACAATAATTACTATCGAACTAAGAATAACATATTATCAATTGTGTACACTTACTGCAGTGTTTTAGCGCTACAACTACAATATTGAATCGAAATGAGTAAGAGATGTGAATAACAAAATCAAAAGTTTGTGATATTCAAATTATGGTAAAAATGTAATTGGTTACATTTATTTTTATATTAAAGGGGTAGTTTAGTTTTGGTAAGGCTGAACTTAAGTAGCCAAAACCTGCACAGTAACATAATAAACTAATAGTTATAACTCCACCATGCTCGAAAGGTATACAAAATTACAAACGACTAAGTAAAAAGCCTGTTATCATTCAAAAAGAGCCATTGAAATACAAGAGGGCGCTTTTTAAAAAGGCATTGGTTTCAACCATTTTTCATACAAAATTATGCATGTGATGTTTTATTGATATAATTGTGCCAGCCACTAATCCCCCCTGTGCCAGGTTTATTTGGAGACGTGTTCAAGTGCTATATCACAAAAGCGTGCATGCATGCACAAAGCAGCAAGGCGATGGCTCTCTTGCTTGAAGAGAGCAGTCAATCGATAGCGTGCTTGCCTGTATAAAGCACTATACCAATAGCGTGCGTGCAGCCTCATGGCGTGGTAAGAGTTAAAAAACGCTTTTGACAATTTTTGAAAAAGTGCAAGCATTTTTTTTATTTTTTTCTAAAAATCATCTAATTATTTGGGCCCCAAATAATTATAAGATCAGATATATTTATTGATATTTCACCTCACAAAAAAATTGTGATCTGCAGCGCCCTCTCTACCAAAACTAAACTACCCCTTTAAAGTGATCCAGGTAAAGTGTCAGATATTGCACAAAATGACATTTGAGACTTTAATCCTATATCAATATCATTGTAAAATACAATTGAAAGATTTGTGAATTTTGAAAGAAAACGAACACTGTTTACCTAGTGAAAAAAACGAATATTGAGTTCATATTTTATCACCGAATACTGATGGTCTGTTGTAGATTTGTTGCAGTAATAATCAATAATCAATGATAATTATCTTCATACTAAAGGGACATTTGAACAAATCGAACCCTATTTTATTCTTCTCTTACCATAAGCTAAACAACACGGCAGAAGAGAAACAAAGAAGCTACAAGTATTTTTCGTGCAGTTAGACACTCTACATGGATCACTTTAATCTATGTGGGGATTTTAGATTATACAATTTGAAACAATATAACATGGTTTATACGCATGGGAAATATTGGTTTGAGAAGAAGCCCTAATAAATAAGTATGAAACTGGCTTATGATTACAGTCTGGATTGTTATAAACAGAACAGCATTTATGCTATTGCCCTCAATAATTGATTGAGCGAGCAATGTGGATAGGTGAATAAGAAATTGTACAGGAAAATGATATTGTATTTTTTAATATGAAGTGTTAGCCCCCTAAAGATCATTAATAGAATAGTAATTAGGACAAACAGATTTTAATTAAATTTGTGTTACTTTATTTATATGGCATAGCGCCATAGGTATGATATGTTATGCATTTAAGTTTGCACATGCACGTATTAAAGGGACTTAATAATATTGTCTAAATCCTCAAAATCCATTTGGAATTCTAGCGGTTCTCTCATATCGTGTTGTGTTTGTATGAACAAAAAGAGCATGGGACAGGTTTCGATTTTTCAAAATTCCCTTCGTTAAAACAATATTTACAAATGAAGTGTACAGATGCTAAATAATCCAGTGGATCGCGAGAACCGTGTACAAAGTAAGTGCAATGAGTTAGTGAATATCACTTTGCATTTTTGTTCTTTACTCGGCCATATAACGTCTATTTGACTTGAAATTCTCACACAATATCCTGTGGACATATCAGATAACAATATACATTGTACCAACCATTGGACACTTTTTGCTAGATCCCTTTAACGCGATGAGTGGTTGATACAATGTATATTGTTATCTTTGCATGTTGTGTGCAAATTTCAAGTTAAATTGACGTTATATGGCCGAGTAATGAGCAAACATGCAAAGTGATATTCACTAACTCATTGCGCTCACTTTGTACACGGTTTTCGTGGTCAGTAATTTAACATATGAACAATTATGAATATCTTTCTTAACAATACACGGCAATTTGAACAACGGAAACTTGTCCCATGCTTTCATTGTAAATACAAATACAACAAGGTATACTGAGGGAACCGCTAGATTTCCAATTGGATTTTGAGGATTTGGACAATGTTACTTAGTCCAGTTTGTTCTCGGCCGATTTCGTTCCTTTCAATAAGCGTGTAGTAGTAGTAATAGTAGTAGTAGTAGTAGTAGTAGTAGTAGTAGTACTAGTAGTAGTACTACTACTAGTAGTAGTAGTAGTAGTAGTAGTAGTAGTAGTAGTAGTAGTAGTAGAGAAGTATAGCAGTAGTAGTAGTAGTAGTAGTAGTAGTAGTAGTAGTTGTAGTTGTAGTTGTAGTTGTAGTAGTAGTTGTAGTTGTTGTAGTTGTAGTTGTAGTTGTAGTTGTAGTAGTTGTGAAAGAAGAGTTTCCATTGATTTGGAAAATATACATAACTCAACTTAAATCAAATCAATCATGCGTAATAAGTTTATGTCTCTACAGTTATACATGGACGATCATTATCATGATTATGGTAAGAGAATACAGTATCATCACAAATATTCATGAACACAATAATACACAAAATCAAATAATTTAGGGGATTGTTCATAGCTTCATTAAATTACGGTAGTAACGATTGTTTTACATGTCATAATCAAGAAGGTGTACGAGGCACTTTTTTTAATATATCACCTTGACCAATGTTGACATGGCATGAGCAGAGAGGTGCGAGCGAGCTTACGTGACCTCATTTGCCCAAACTCAAGCGATCGAGTGGACGGAGGCCGTAATTTATGATCTTCAAGCTAGTTGTTTGACAGGCGTAATGCATGTGTGACCTCGCTGCGACTTGAATCGAGCACAATTTACCACACATTGTGTCCCTCCTCACACTGGATTTACCCACAAAAAATAGAATATCGTCTGGGCCTACCATCGATGTTGACTGGCGGCAGATATGACGGTCGGCCTGCAATAAAAATCAATTCCCAATTCCCAAAGAACCTTGTCGGCAATGTGGCCGAACAATGTTGGAAAGCATGTACATATGCATAAGCAACTCCACTTTCACAAACTCCATAATTCGGTAATTTTCCCAACCAAGACTTTTGTTAAAGATTTTGTTTTGGAAAGAAATTGTCTCATGAAAACAATCTCATAGCATTTCCATTATATGAACTGACTCATACCCAGTCATTCCTTCTGGTAACATAATGTGTGGGCCACTCACCTCTGACACACTGTTGTTGATCTCTGTCATACGTGAATGAATCGAGGCAGTAGCAATCCCTGACCCTTTTCTTTATTATGCACTGCTGGTAGTCTCCACAGCCAGAGGGAGTGCAGGTAGCCACGCCACCAGAGCAGGTGCATTCTTCAGAGCAGTCTTCATTTACCCACCTTGATCCAGACTATACAATTAAATTAAATTGATAAATACAATATTAAAATCATAAGAAGAACAAACTTTAACCCACTTCTTTACGCTCCTCCACTTTACAACAAAGGACTACAAATATATTATGAACCAGTTATAAAACAAACAGAATATGGGTGGACCGATCGACTTCAACTTATTGCTAACATACTATATTTTAAAGAATATGAAAGGCAAAAAGAAAATTAGACAACACATCCATAGTTTTCCCACACAGTGCTCTTCCTTGACAGCTAGTAAATGACATTAGAAGACTGCAAACTTTAGAAATATACTGTATTCCTTACCGATATGTAGTTGCCGCTTTGCAGGACACATCCACAGTCTTCTGGCTGGACACATTTACCACCGTTATCCAGAAAACCTTCATAACAGCTGCAGACCTCATGACAAGGAAGGGTGCAGTTGAGGTTGCATCAGACAGTTTAACTATTATTGCACATAGTTATCTGACTCAGAATTTTTCCTCCACGGCTAATAACGGAAAATAGAAGACTACTTTAAAAAACTGATTTCTTACCGATATGTAGTTGCCGCTAGGCAGGACACATCCACAGTCCTCGGGCTCGACACACCTACCGCCATCGTCCAGAAGTCCTTCAGGACAGCTGCAGACCTCATGGCAGGGAAGGGTACAGTTGAGATTAGCATCAGGCATGGCACAGCTCGGCTGACAGGCTGATCCACAGGCTTGGGACTCCTTGTCACTTGGACAATTGAATGCTGAAAATATATTGAAATATCCGGAATTAAGTATCAATACAGTACACACAGCAGAAACACTGGCACCTCTCTCTCCCACATGTTTGGAAGTCCTTGGCAAAGCACAGCTGACAGGCTGATCTACAGGCTTGTTACTCCTTATCACTGGGACAATCCAATGCTGAAAATGTATGGGAAAATCCAGATTCTTTTAGAATCGATACCCACCGTAGCACGCAGGACTCACTTCTTATACAACAAACCAACACTAGAAAAGAGAGGGAATATTGGGACAATTTTAATATCAGTGTCTAATAAAATTCATTAAACAAATGCGCAACTGCTTTCTTCTTAACCTTGGGAAAAATAAACAACAATGATGAATGGAAAATGAAAATGTCAGATGACATAAAATATGGATTTGTATTGGCAAGTTTTCACAGCATATGTTGAACTACATGTGATTAACGTAGTAAGAAAGGCAAAATAATTTAATCAAGAGTTTTGAATAATCAAATATAATACTCTTTGAAGAGTAAATGAAACTTACGACACTGAGTGACAACAGCCCTCCAGTCGCCGGGAGTCCCGCCAGCCTGCCTGCACTGCTGCGCAAACTGCTGCAGAGAAGTGCAGATCACGTCATTGTTAGGATCTGTGTAGCAGAGATCATAGACGCAGGCCTGATAGTAGTTATCTGCATTCAGGAAGTCCAGGCAATCTCTGAATGGACCTAGTATGAGTAAGAAGAGACACATAATGTTATCATTCCAGTAATGGGTATTTAATTTACATATTTGAAATAATCCCAGCCCTAGATATATTGGGCCATAACCTCTGCACTCCAGGTTAACATGTTGAGTAAAAACAACAGATGACGTCATTGTCAGGGTCCATGTAACAGTATACAGTTGTTAACTGGTGGTGGAGGGATCATCACGGAATGTTCCATTCGAGGGATGTTAAATGCTATTGAGGGAAGGGTAAATAAGTCCCGAGACGTAGTCTAGGGACTTATTTTCTTCACGAAATAGCATTTAAAATCCCAAGGATTGGAACATTCCATGATTTTCCCCGACAACAAAGTTAACAACTGTTAAATCTGTTTTGTGGACGTTGGACTTTCACTCACTCACACACACACATCACATGCACAACACAACACAACATAACACACAGTACATAGTCTATGCACAATACAGTCGATTTTCGTCCGGAATTTGCCTCTCTCCGCTCTAATATCTCAACATGTTCTGATCACTGCATAATTTCTATTTTGGAAATATGTGTTGATTGTTTCCTTCGATTGTGTTTAATCAGGTAATTATCTGATCAAATTGTACTGGAAATCGCAGATTTTTGTTTGATTTTGGTGCCTGCGAGAAGATCTGATCATCGTACGGTACGGTATATAGCGGTACGATACGGTACCGTACTACGTACCATACATTTTATGTAATGTTGATTGAATCGCGGGTGGGTACTGTCATAACTCTATGGCCATGGTGTCATAACAATTTGACACCCCAGTCATGTGACCGTGTTTAGCCAATCAACGACGCGTATTTTACTAAGTCAGATGATATAGAACATTGACACAGGCTTTGTGGTAGTCCTCGGCATTTAGGAAAATGAGGCAATCTTTAAATGGACTTAAAAGTATGAGTATTTTACTATCCAAGTGAGGCCTTGTTCGTGTTCTTGATTATAAAGTTGTAATTCACTATCATTCTTCTTTCCAAAATGCATGTAAATATTTGTGTGATTTCCTACTTAGCTTATTCTTGCCTACATGCTTTGCAGATTCACTGTCAAAAAAATTAAACATGTATTTTTTGATTGGACATCATATTTTACCTGAGGGGTCGATGAAGACGTAGCAGGTATCTTCGACCTCTTGGTTGACAGCAGGGTCCGCGTCGCAGATGTTATCTGGAGGCTCGATGATGAGGTCACATTCGTCTTCATTCAATACCCAGTCGTTACCAAAGACATTCTCATAATTGGTCTGTATTGGAACACAAAGATGAAGTAAATGGAATAGTTATTCATTCTACTTAATTAATGCCAAAGTTATTTTTAAATTCATTCTCATATCCAGTCTGTAATCAGCATCAGCCTTGCAGTTGATATCTGATGGCATGATGATAAGATTACATAAAATTTCCTTGTCATTCAATACTCAGTTGTTGTTTTTAACTAAATAAGAATCTTGTAGTGGTTCTGCAGTGCAACACAAAGATGGAATAATGATGTGTCTTTTCCGTCAGGCCCGAATCGTTATTTATCACATTGTCTTTAAAACACAAGCATTATATCCCAGATGAAATTATTTCAGAATTCTGTTCTGTGAGTTTCAACGATTTACAAACTTACCAGTGTGCCATCCCGTAGCCGGAACTCGTTTGATCTGTCATCGTCGAACGTACCGCAGAGACCGCAAGTGTTGTTCCAGTATGTGTACGGAACCTCAATCTCTGCTGTGTCTATGCCATTGTACCGCACAACCAAGCCAAAGCTAGTTTCGATTGTCTGGATTGGAAATGGACGAGTGAAATATCAATCATATGCATTTTGTTTGTTAGATCTTTCAGGTTTAAACATTCAATGATCACTTCAATATTCTTATAACCAGTATCTCTGCAATCATATCGCACAATCGAGCCTTAGCTTGTTCTGATGTTTTGAAATTAATATAAAAATATGAAATTATTCAGTGAGATGTCTCTAAGATTTAAACAAAATCTAAAATCTAACATTCACTGCTATCCAGTGTTTAAACTGCGACCATTACTGTTTGTCTGCCATCATATTGCACCAGCAAATGTTATCCTGCTCTGAATGTCTGCATAGGAGATATACATATGAAACTCTTTTTAACCCCTTCAAGATCATTTGATTTAGGTATAACATAATATTCTCCATTGACCCTAAACCATATACATTATATTTGAAATAATTCCTGAATGGGTTGATATGATTGCCATTATGACCTAAAAGAACATTCAAATGTCTACATTATTCATCCAGATCTAGTTAACGAAGAGTTCTAAATATTGAGATCAGCTGTCTGCATATACTCTCCACACATAGGGATTATTAAACAAATATTCCACCATATGAACGTTATAAGAAGTGCATCGTCATACCGTGTACGAGCCATCCGACCAGATCATGGCACCAGCGCTCGGCAGATAGAGCGGGGCCGTAACGGCCACATCATTCACAAGAATCAGATGACTCTGCCCAACGGCGATGCTTGTGCCGTTGAGCTCAACGACAATCTTCCTGAGGTACGCCACCCTGGCCGACGGCTGGAGTTTTATAGGGTCGCCCCAGATGTGGAAGTCGTCGAGATCGCTCACGTTGCTGCAGGGTCTTACGAGCGTGTACTCGCAGTCGCCCTGGTAGTCGTGCCTGCCGCCGTCAAACATGATGTAGTGGGGGTCTCCCCAGATTGTGCACTCTCCAGGAGCTAGGAAGAGATTTCAGTTGGAAGTAATGACTGGAATTTAACCTTTAATTTAACATTTTGTAATTCTTAACCCTTGGGTTACATTTAACACTTTGGTGATACCAAAGTGAGACTGCTTCTTATATGTAGCTTCTGGGGTGTCAAATTACATCAAATTATTTAATAAAGCCAAGGCTAAATTTGACCCACAAGAAACTAGAACTACCCACATCCCAATTATATATTCAAGAAGAAATTAACAAAATCACATGAACCGGTTCACTACTAGATTTTGTAACTCTCATAGAGATTATTAATACAAGGCCCACCAGGTTCTCATAGGCAATGAATTCATTTACGTTCATAAGGCTGTAACTTTTCAGAAATAAGCTCCCCTAAAAAAAAACAGAGAGATTTAAACCATTTCAACATTACTCTTCCTAAATATATTAATCACAAAGTGGTTCTTTGTACTTAATTTTTTAAGTTTTATGATGACAGTTACACGGAATCGATGATATGGTTTGGAGATTCTCTACACGAGCTGCAATATAGCTTTACGGCGGAGGATCAGGGGGACTAACAGATGCTCGCTCCGTTCACGTAATTGTGCATAATATAGCGCGAGGGTATTGACGAAAGACTAAAGCTGGTGGTGTGTTTGGCCTCCGCTCCAGTCAGTGGCTCGAGCTCTTTGGAGAGAAGTTCTCTTTTTGGTGAAGGTCACTGGGACAATTTCACTTCTACTAGTATTTTATATTAATTTCCTCTTTATAAAAAAGGGAAAACTGTTACGTCTCCATTATTTTGGTAAAGAGGGACAATAATTACTATCGAACTAAGAATAACATATTATCAATTGTGTACACTTACTGCAGTGTTTTAGCGCTACAACTACAATATTGAATCGAAATGAGTAAGAGATGTGAATAACAAAATCAAAAGTTTGTGATATTCAAATTATGGTAAAAATGTAATTGGTTACATTTATTTTTATATTAAAGGGGTAGTTTAGTTTTGGTAAGGCTGAACTTAAGTAGCCAAAACCTGCACAGTAACATAATAAACTAATAGTTATAACTCCACCATGCTCGAAAGGTATACAAAATTACAAACGACTAAGTAAAAAGCCTGTTATCATTCAAAAAGAGCCATTGAAATACAAGAGGGCGCTTTTTAAAAAGGCATTGGTTTCAACCATTTTTCATACAAAATTATGCATGTGATGTTTTTATTGATATAATGATTAAATAGCGAGATCATCAACAACTATTTAAAAAACGCTTTTGACAATTTTTGAAAAAGTGCAAGCATTTTTTTTATTTTTTTCTAAAAATCATCTAATTATTTGGGCCCCAAATAATTATAAGATCAGATATATTTATTGATATTTCACCTCACAAAAAAATTGTGATCTGCAGCGCCCTCTCTACCAAACTAAACTACCCCTTTAAAGTGATCCAGGTAAAGTGTCAGATATTGCACAAAATGACATTTGAGACTTTAATCCTATATCAATATCATTGTAAAATACAATTGAAAGATTTGTGAAATTTTGAAAGAAAACGAACACTGTTTACCTAGTGAAAAAAACGAATATTGAGTTCATATTTTATCACCGAATACTGATGGTCTGTTGTAGATTTGTTGCAGTAATAATCAATAATCAATGATAATTATCTTCATACTAAAGGGACATTTGAACAAATCGAACCCTATTTTATTCTTCTCTTACCATAAGCTAAACAACACGGCAGAAGAGAAACAAAGAAGCTACAAGTATTTTTCGTGCAGTTAGACACTCTACATGGATCACTTTAATCTATGTGGGGATTTTAGATTATACAATTTGAAACAATATAACATGGTTTATACGCATGGGAAATATTGGTTTGAGAAGAAGCCCTAATAAATAAGTATGAAACTGGCTTATGATTACAGTCTGGATTGTTATAAACAGAACAGCATTTATGCTATTGCCCTCAATAATTGATTGAGCGAGCAATGTGGATAGGTGAATAAGAAATTGTACAGGAAAATGATATTGTATTTTTTAATATGAAGTGTTAGCCCCCTAAAGATCATTAATAGAATAGTAATTAGGACAAACAGATTTTAATTAAATTTGTGTTACTTTATTTATATGGCATAGCGCCATAGGTATGATATGTTATGCATTTAAGTTTGCACATGCACGTATTAAAGGGACTTAATAATATTGTCTAAATCCTCAAAATCCATTTGGAATTCTAGCGGTTCTCTCATATCGTGTTGTGTTTGTATGAACAAAAAGAGCATGGGACAGGTTTCGATTTTTCAAATTCCCTTCGTTAAAAACAATATTTACAAATGAAGTGTACAGATGCTAAATAATCCAGTGGATCGCGAGAACCGTGTACAAAGTAAGTGCAATGAGTTAGTGAATATCACTTTGCATTTTTGTTCTTTACTCGGCCATATAACGTCTATTTGACTTGAAATTCTCACACAATATCCTGTGGACATATCAGATAACAATATACATTGTACCAACCATTGGACACTTTTTGCTAGATCCCTTTAACGCGATGAGTGGTTGATACAATGTATATTGTTATCTTTGCATGTTGTGTGCAAATTTCAAGTTAAATTGACGTTATATGGCCGAGTAATGAGCAAACATGCAAAGTGATATTCACTAACTCATTGCGCTCACTTTGTACACGGTTTTCGTGGTCAGTAATTTAACATCTGAACAATTATGAATATCTTTCTTAACAATACACGGCAATTTGAACAACGGAAACTTGTCCCATGCTTTCATTGTAAATACAAATACAACAAGGTATACTGAGGGAACCGCTAGATTTCCAATTGGATTTTTAGGATTTGGACAATGTTACTTAGTCCAGTTTGTTCTCGGCCGATTTCGTTCCTTTCAATAAGCGTGTAGTAGTAGTAATAGTAGTAGTAGTAGTAGTAGTAGTAGTAGTACTAGTAGTAGTACTACTACTAGTAGTAGTAGTAGTAGTAGTAGTAGTAGTAGTAGTAGTAGTAGAGAAGTATAGCAGTAGTAGTAGTAGTAGTAGTAGTAGTAGTAGTAGTAGTAGTAGTTGTAGTTGTAGTTGTAGTTGTAGTAGTAGTTGTAGTTGTTGTAGTTGTAGTTGTAGTTGTAGTTGTAGTAGTTGTGAAAGAAGAGTTTCCATTGATTTGGAAAATATACATAACTCAACTTAAATCAAATCAATCATGCGTAATAAGTTTATGTCTCTACAGTTATACATGGACGATCATTATCATGATTATGGTAAGAGAATATACAGTATCATCACAAATATTCATGAACACAATAATACACAAAATCAAATAATTTAGGGGATTGTTCATAGCTTCATTAAATTACGGTAGTAACGATTGTTTTACATGTCATAATCAAGAAGGTGTACGAGGCACTTTTTTTAATATATCACCTTGACCAATGTTGAGGCATGAGCAGAGAGGTGCGAGCGAGCTTACGTGACCTCATTTGCCCAAACTCAAGCGATCGAGTGGACGGAGGCCGTAATTTATGATTTTCAAGCTAGTTGTTTGACAGGCGTAATGCATGTGTGACCTTGCTGCGACTTGAATCGAGCACAATTTACCACACATTGTGTCCCTCCTCACACTGGATTTACCCACAAAAAATAGAATATCGTCTGGGCCTACCATCGATGTTGACTGGCGGCAGATATGACGGTCGGCCTGCAATAAAAATCAATTCCCAATTCCCAAAGAACCTTGTCGGCAATGTGGCCGAACAATGTTGGAAAGCATGTACATATGCATAAGCAACTCCACTTTCACAAACTCCATAATTCGGTAATTTTCCCAACCAAGACTTTTGTTAAAGATTTTGTTTTGGAAAGAAATTGTCTCATGAAAACAATCTCATAGCATTTCCATTATATGAACTGACTCATACCCAGTCATTCCTTCTGGTAACATAATGTGTGGGCCACTCACCTTTGACACACTGTTGTTGATCTCTGTCATACGTGAATGAATCGAGGCAGTAGCAATCCCTGACCCTTTTCTTTATTATGCACTGCTGGTAGTCTCCACAGCCAGAGGGAGTGCAGGTAGCCACGCCACCAGAGCAGGTGCATTCTTCAGAGCAGTCTTCATTTACCCACCTTGATCCAGACTATACAATTAAATTAAATTGATAAATACAATATTAAAATCATAAGAAGAACAAACTTTAACCCACTTCTTTACGCTCCTCCACTTTACAACAAAGGACTACAAATATATTATGAACCAGTTATAAAACAAACAGAATATGGGTGGACCGATCGACTTCAACTTATTGCTAACATACTATATTTTAAAGAATATGAAAGGCAAAAAGAAAATTAGACAACACATCCATAGTTTTCCCACACAGTGCTCTTCCTTGACAGCTAGTAAATGACATTAGAAGACTGCAAACTTTAGAAATATACTGTATTCCTTACCGATATGTAGTTGCCGCTTTGCAGGACACATCCACAGTCTTCTGGCTGGACACATTTACCACCGTTATCCAGAAAACCTTCATAACAGCTGCAGACCTCATGACAAGGAAGGGTGCAGTTGAGGTTGCATCAGACAGTTTAACTATTATTGCACATAGTTATCTGACTCAGAATTTTTCCTCCACGGCTAAGAACGGAAAATAGAAGACTACTTTAAAAAACTGATTTCTTACCGATATGTAGTTGCCGCTAGGCAGGACACATCCACAGTCCTCGGGCTCGACACACCTACCGCCATCGTCCAGAAGTCCTTCAGGACAGCTGCAGACCTCATGGCAGGGAAGGGTACAGTTGAGATTAGCATCAGGCATGGCACAGCTCGGCTGACAGGCTGATCCACAGGCTTGGGACTCCTTGTCACTTGGACAATTGAATGCTGAAAATATATTGAAATATCCGGAATTAAGTATCAATACAGTACACACAGCAGAAACACTGGCACCTCTCTCTCCCACATGTTTGGAACTCCTTGGCAAAGCACAGCTGACAGGCTGATCTACAGGCTTGTTACTCCTTATCACTGGGACAATCCAATGCTGAAAATGTATGGGAAAATCAGATTCTTTTAGAATCGATACCCACCGTAGCACAAACCAGGACTCACTTCTTATACAACAAACCAACACTAGAAAAGAGAGGGAATATTGGGACAATTTTAATATCAGTGTCTAATAAAATTCATTAAACAAATGCGCAACTGCTTTCTTCTTAACCTTGGGAAAAATAAACAACAATGATGAATGGAAAATGAAAATGTCAGATGACATAAAATATGGATTTGTATTGGCAAGTTTTCACAGCATATGTTGAACTACATGTGATTAACGTAGTAAGAAAGGCAAAATAATTTAATCAAGAGTTTTGAATAATCAAATATAATACTCTTTGAAGAGTAAATGAAACTTACGACACTGAGTGACAACAGCCCTCCAGTCGCCGGGAGTCCCGCCAGCCTGCCTGCACTGCTGCGCAAACTGCTGCAGAGAAGTGCAGATCACGTCATTGTTAGGATCTGTGTAGCAGAGATCATAGACGCAGGCCTGATAGTAGTTATCTGCATTCAGGAAGTCCAGGCAATCTCTGAATGGACCTAGTATGAGTAAGAAGAGACACATAATGTTATCATTCCAGTAATGGGTATTTAATTTACATATTTGAAATAATCCCAGCCCTAGATATATTGGGCCATAACCTCTGCACTCCAGGTTAACATGTTGAGTAAAAACAACAGATGACGTCATTGTCAGGGTCCATGTAACAGTATACAGTTGTTAACTGGTGGTGGAGGGATCATCACGGAATGTTTTTCCCCGACAACAAAGTTAACAACTGTTAAATCTGTTTTGTGGACGTTGGACTTTCACTCACTCACACACACACATCACATGCACAACACAACACAACATAACACACAGTACATAGTCTATGCACAATACAGTCGATTTTCGTCCGGAATTTGCCTCTCTCCGCTCTAATATCTCAACATGTTCTGATCACTGCATAATTTCTATTTTGGAAATATGTGTTGATTGTTTCCTTCGATTGTGTTTAATCAGGTAATTATCTGATCAAATTGTACTGGAAATCGCAGATTTTTGTTTGATTTTGGTGCCTGCGAGAAGATCTGATCATCGTACGGTACGGTATATAGCGGTACGATACGGTACCGTACTACGTACCATACATTTTATGTAATGTTGATTGAATCGCGGGTGGGTACTGTCATAACTCTATGGCCATGGTGTCATAACAATTTGACACCCCAGTCATGTGACCGTGTTTAGCCAATCAACGACGCGTATTTTACTAAGTCAGATGATATAGAACATTGACACAGGCTTTGTGGTAGTCCTCGGCATTTAGGAAAATGAGGCAATCTTTAAATGGACTTAAAAGTATGAGTATTTTACTATCCAAGTGAGGCCTTGTTCGTGTTCTTGATTATAAAGTTGTAATTCACTATCATTCTTCTTTCCAAAATATTATCTAGATTAAAATGTTTTTTTCACATCGTTCTGATTTACAAGAAGGTTCTGTCAGCCATAATCATCATTTTTATATATGACCAAATAAATAACCTCATGCATGTAAATATTTGTGTGATTTCCTACTTAGCTTATTCTTGCCTACATGCTTTGCAGATTCACTGTCAAAAAAATTAAACATGTATTTTTTGATTGGACATCATATTTTACCTGAGGGGTCGATGAAGACGTAGCAGGTATCTTCGACCTCTTGGTTGACAGCAGGGTCCGCGTCGCAGATGTTATCTGGAGGCTCGATGATGAGGTCACATTCGTCTTCATTCAATACCCAGTCGTTACCAAAGACATTCTCATAATTGGTCTATATTGGAACACAAAGATGAAGTAAATGGAATAGTTATTCATTCTACTTAATTAATGCCAAAGTTATTTTTAAATTCATTCTCATATCCAGTCTGTAATCAGCATCAGCCTTGCAGTTGATATCTGATGGCATGATGATAAGATTACATAAAATTTCCTTGTCATTCAATACTCAGTTGTTGTTTTTAACTAAATAAGAATCTTGTAGTGGTTCTGCAGTGCAACACAAAGATGGAATAATGATGTGTCTTTTCCGTCAGGCCCGAATCGTTATTTATCACATTGTCTTTAAAACACAAGCATTATATCCCAGATGAAATTATTTCAGAATTCTGTTCTGTGAGTTTCAACGATTTACAAACTTACCAGTGTGCCATCCCGTAGCCGGAACTCGTTTGATCTGTCATCGTCGAACGTACCGCAGAGACCGCAAGTGTTGTTCCAGTATGTGTACGGAACCTCAATCTCTGCTGTGTCTATGCCATTGTACCGCACAACCAAGCCAAAGCTAGTTTCGATTGTCTGGATTGGAAATGGACGAGTGAAATATCAATCATATGCATTTTGTTTGTTAGATCTTTCAGGTTTAAACATTCAATGATCACTTCAATATTCTTATAACCAGTATCTCTGCAATCATATCGCACAATCGAGCCTTAGCTTGTTCTGATGTTTTGAAATTAATATAAAAATATGAAATTATTCAGTGAGATGTCTCTAAGATTTAAACAAAATCTAAAATCTAACATTCACTGCTATCCAGTGTTTAAACTGCGACCATTACTGTTTGTCTGCCATCATATTGCACCAGCAAATGTTATCCTGCTCTAAATGTCTGCATAGGAGATATACATATGAAACTCTTTTTAACCCCTTCAAGATCATTTGATTTAGGTATAACATAATATTCTCCATTGACCCTAAACCATATACATTATATTTGAAATAATTCCTGAATGGGTTAATATGATTGCCATTATGACCTAAAAGAACATTCAAATGTCTACATTATTCATCCAGATCTAGTTAACGAAGAGTTCTAAATATTGAGATCAGCTGTCTGCATATACTCTCCACACATAGGGATTATTAAACAAATATTCCACCATATGAACGTTATAAGAAGTGCATCGTCATACCGTGTACGAGCCATCCGTCCAGATCATGGCACCAGCGCTCGGCAGATAGAGCGGGGCCGTAACGGCCACATCATTCACAAGAATCAGATGACTCTGCCCAACGGCGATGCTTGTGCCGTTGAGCTCAACGACAATCTTCCTGAGGTACGCCACCCTGGCCGACGGCTGGAGTTTTATAGGGTCGCCCCAGATGTGGAAGTCGTCGAGATCGCTCACGTTGCTGCAGGGTCTTACGAGCGTGTACTCGCAGTCGCCCTGGTAGTCGTGCCTGCCGCCGTCAAACATGATGTAGTGGGGGTCTCCCCAGATTGTGCACTCTCCAGGAGCTAGGAAGAGATTTCAGTTGGAAGTAATGACTGGAATTTAACCTTTAATTTAACATTTTGTAATTCTTAACCCTTGGGTTACATTTAACACTTTGGTGATACCAAAGTGAGACTGCTTCTTATATGTAGCTTCTGGGGTGTCAAATTACATCAAATTATTTAATAAAGCCAAGGCTAAATTTGACCCACAAGAAACTAGAACTACCCACATCCCAATTATATATTCAAGAAGAAATTAACAAAATCACATGAACCGGTTCACTACTAGATTTTGTAACTCTCATAGAGATTATTAATACAAGGCCCACCAGGTTCTCATAGGCAATGAATTCATTTACGTTCATAAGGCTGTAACTTTTCAGAAATAAGCTCCCCTAAAAAAAAACAGAGAGATTTAAACCATTTCAACATTACTCTTCCTAAATATATTAATCACAAAGTGGTTCTTTGTACTTAATTTTTTAAGTTTTATGATGACAGTTACACGGAATCGATGATATGGTTTGGAGATTCTCTACACGAGCTGCAATATAGCTTTACGGCGGAGGATCAGGGGGACTAACAGATGCTCGCTCCGTTCACGTAATTGTGCATAATATAGCGCGAGGGTATTGACGAAAGACTAAAGCTGGTGGTGTGTTTGGCCTCCGCTCCAGTCAGTGGCTCGAGCTCTTTGGGAGAGAAGTTCTCTTTTTGGTGAAGGTCACTGGGACAATTTCACTTCTACTAGTATTTTATATTAATTTCCTCTTTATAAAAAAGGGAAAACTGATACGTCTCCATTATTTTGGTAAAGAGGGACAATAATTACTATCGAACTAAGAATAACATATTATCAATTGTGTACACTTACTGCAGTGTTTTAGCGCTACAACTACAATATTGAATCGAAATGAGTAAGAGATGTGAATAACAAAATCAAAAGTTTGTGATATTCAAATTATGGTAAAAATGTAATTGGTTACATTTATTTTTATATTAAAGGGGTAGTTTAGTTTTGGTAAGGCTGAACTTAAGTAGCCAAAACCTGCACAGTAACATAATAAACTAATAGTTATAACTCCACCATGCTCGAAAGGTATACAAAATTACAAACGACTAAGTAAAAAGCCTGTTATCATTCAAAAAGAGCCATTGAAATACAAGAGGGCGCTTTTTAAAAAGGCATTGGTTTCAACCATTTTTCATACAAAATTATGCATGTGATGTTTTATTGATATAATGATTAAATAGCGAGATCATCAACAACTATTTAAAAAACGCTTTTGACAATTTTTGAAAAAGTGCAAGCATTTTTTTTATTTTTTTCTAAAAATCATCTAATTATTTGGGCCCCAAATAATTATAAGATCAGATATATTTATTGATATTTCAGCCGTTTCTGGGTCGATTTTGACCAAATAAAGTTTATTCTGCCATTAAAATTGCATGTGCTCTCAAATTCGACACTCAGTTTTTCATTACCTCACAAAAAAAATTGTGATCTGCAGCGCCCTCTCTACCAAAACTAAACTACCCCTTTAAAGTGATCCAGGTAAAGTGTCAGATATTGCACAAAATGACATTTGAGAATTTAATCCTATATCAATATCATTGTAAAATACAATTGAAAGATTTGTGAAATTTTGAAAGAAAACGAACACTGTTTACCTAGTGAAAAAAACGAATATTGAGTTCATATTTTATCACCGAATACTGATGGTCTGTTGTAGATTTGTTGCAGTAATAATCAATAATCAATGATAATTATCTTCATACTAAAGGGACATTTGAACAAATCGAACCCTATTTTATTCTTCTCTTACCATAAGCTAAACAACACGGCAGAAGAGAAACAAGGAAGCTACAAGTATTTTTTGTGCAGTTAGACACTCTACCTGGATCACTTTAATCTATGTGGGGATTTTAGATTATACAATTTGAAACAATATAACATGGTTTATATGCATGGGAAATATTGGTTTGAGAAGAAGCCCTAATAAATAAGTATGAAACTGGCTTATGATTACAGTCTGGATTGTTATAAACAGAACAGCATTTATGCTATTGCCCTCAATAATTGATTGAGCGAGCAATGTGGATAGGTGAATAAGAAATTGTACAGGAAAATGATATTGTATTTTTTAATATGAAGTGTTAGCCCCCTAAAGATCATTAATAGAATAGTAATTAGGACAAACAGATTTTAATTAAATTTGTGTTACTTTATTTATATGGCATAGCGCCATAGGTATGATATGTTATGCATTTAAGTTTGCACATGCACGTATTAAAGGGACTTAATAATATTGTCTAAATCCTCAAAATCCATTTGGAATTCTAGCGGTTCTCTCATATCGTGTTGTGTTTGTATGAACAAAAAGAGCATGGGACAGGTTTCGATTTTTCAAAATTCCCTTCGTTAAAACAATATTTACAAATGAAGTGTACAGATGCTAAATAATCCAGTGGATCGCGAAGAACCGTGTACAAAGTAAGTGCAATGAGTTAGTGAATATCACTTTGCATTTTTGTTCTTTACTCGGCCATATAACGTCTATTTGACTTGAAATTCTCACACAATATCCTGTGGACATATCAGATAACAATATACATTGTACCAACCATTGGACACTTTTTGCTAGATCCCTTTAACGCGATGAGTGGTTGATACAATGTATATTGTTATCTTTGCATGTTGTGTGCAAATTTCAAGTTAAATTGACGTTATATGGCCGAGTAATGAGCAAACATGCAAAGTGATATTCACTAACTCATTGCGCTCACTTTGTACACGGTTTTCGTGGTCAGTAATTTAACATCTGAACAATTATGAATATCTTTCTTAACAATACACGGCAATTTGAACAACGGAAACTTGTCCCATGCTTTCATTGTAAATACAAATACAACAAGGTATACTGAGGGAACCGCTAGATTTCCAATTGGATTTTGAGGATTTGGACAATGTTACTTAGTCCAGTTTGTTCTCGGCCGATTTCGTTCCTTTCAATAAGCGTGTAGTAGTAGTAATAGTAGTAGTAGTAGTAGTAGTAGTAGTAGAAGACGTAGTAGTAGTAGTAGTAGTAGTAGTAGTATTAGTAGTAGTAGTAGTACTAGTAGTAGTACTACTACTAGTAGTAGTAGTAGTAGTAGTAGTAGTAGTAGTAGTAGTAGTAGTAGAGAAGTATAGCAGTAGTAGTAGCAGTAGTAGTTGTAGTTGTAGTTGTAGTTGTAGTTGTAGTTGTAGTTGTTGTAGTTGTAGTTGTAGTTGTAGTTGTAGTAGTTGTGAAAGAAGAGTTTCCATTGATTTGGAAAATATACATAACTCAACTTAAATCAAATCAATCATGCGTAATAAGTTTATGTCTCTACAGTTATACATGGACGATCATTATCATGATTATGGTAAGAGAAGATACAGTATCATCACAAATATTCATGAACACAATAATACACAAAATCAAATAATTTAGGGGATTGTTCATAGCTTCATTAAATTACGGTAGTAACGATTGTTTTACATGTCATAATCAAGAAGGTGTACGAGGCACTTTTTTTAATATATCACCTTGACCAATGTTGACATGGCATGAGCAGAGAGGTGCGAGCGAGCTTACGTGACCTCATTTGCCCAAACTCAAGCGATCGAGTGGACGGAGGCCGTAATTTATGATCTTCAAGCTAGTTGTTTGACAGGCGTAATGCATGTGTGACCTCGCTGCGACTTGAATCGAGCACAATTTACCACACATTGTGTCCCTCCTCACACTGGATTTACCCACAAAAAATAGAATATCGTCTGGGCCTACCATCGATGTTGACTGGCGGCAGATATGACGGTCGGCCTGCAATAAAAATCAATTCCCAATTCCCAAAGAACCTTGTCGGCAATGTGGCCGAACAATGTTGGAAAGCATGTACATATGCATAAGCAACTCCACTTTCACAAACTCCATAATTCGGTAATTTTCCCAACCAAGACTTTTGTTAAAGATTTTGTTTTGGAAAGAAATTGTCTCATGAAAACAATCTCATAGCATTTCCATTATATGAACTGACTCATACCCAGTCATTCCTTCTGGTAACATAATGTGTGGGCCACTCACCTCTGACACACTGTTGTTGATCTCTGTCATACGTGAATGAATCGAGGCAGTAGCAATCCCTGACCCTTTTCTTTATTATGCACTGCTGGTAGTCTCCACAGCCAGAGGGAGTGCAGGTAGCCACGCCACCAGAGCAGGTGCATTCTTCAGAGCAGTCTTCATTTACCCACCTTGATCCAGACTATACAATTAAATTAAATTGATAAATACAATATTAAAATCATAAGAAGAACAAACTTTAACCCACTTCTTTAAGCTCCTCCACTTTACAACAAAGGACTACAAATATATTATGAACCAGTTATAAAACAAACAGAATATGGGTGGACCGATCGACTTCTACTTATTGCTAACATACTATATTTTAAAGAAAATGAAAGGCAAAAAGAAAATTAGACAACACATCCATAGTTTTCCCACACAGTGCTCTTCCTTGACAGCTAGTAAATGACATTAGAAGACTGCAAACTTTAGAAATATACTGTATTCCTTACCGATATGTAGTTGCCGCTTTGCAGGACACATCCACAGTCTTCTGGCTGGACACATTTACCACCGTTATCCAGAAAACCTTCATAACAGCTGCAGACCTCATGACAAGGAAGGGTGCAGTTGAGGTTGCATCAGACAGTTTAACTATTATTGCAAATAGTTATCTGACTCAGAATTTTTCCTCCACGGCTAACAACGGAAAATAGAAGACTACTTTAAAAAACTGATTTCTTACCGATATGTAGTTGCCGCTAGTCAGGACACATCCACAGTCCTCGGGCTCGACACACCTACCGCCATCGTCCAGAAGTCCTTCAGGACAGCTGCAGACCTCATGGCAGGGAAGGGTACAGTTGAGATTAGCATCAGGCATGGCACAGCTCGGCTGACAGGCTGATCCACAGGCTTGGGACTCCTTGTCACTTGGACAATTGAATGCTGAAAATATATTGAAATATCCGGAATTAAGTATCAATACAGTACACACAGCAGAAACACTGGCACCTCTCTCTCCCACATGTTTGGAACTCCTTGGCAAAGCACAGCTGACAGGCTGATCTACAGGCTTGTTACTCTAATTATCACTGGGACAATCCAATGCTGAAAATGTATGGGAAAATCCAGATTCTTTTAGAATCGATACCCACCGTAGCACAAACCAGGACTCACTTCTTATACAACAAACCAACACTAGAAAAGAGAGGGAATATTGGGACAATTTTAATATCAGTGTCTAATAAAATTCATTAAACAAATGCGCAACTGCTTTCTTCTTAACCTTGGGAAAAATA
>JBAMJV010002028.1:0-75302 GCA_037951105.1 Echinarachnius parma | reverse complement strand
TGGCAATTACTAGCGGTGCTTACGATGTATAAAGTTAAGCTTAAGCCATCCATTATTAATATGGCTTTCGTGATAATTCGGCATAAACACAGTATTTTAGCAGATAATATACTTATATTAATTATCGATATTTATGTATGAAAAACGGATATTTTCCGTAAAAAGTACACATGATGACGTATTCGCGCAACTCCGGTAAAGAACGATGCAGATCCTCGTTGCAGTGTTATATTGTGTTTCACTTTGCCCCGCGTTCCGTTTTGCCCCGGGTTCCCCTACACACCTTACTACCTAGGTAGCAAGCCAACGTTGATCGATCAAAGTTGGGATCTCACAACTCGTTGGATGTTGGAATCTCGTTAGATGCCAATGTTGGTCCAAACTCGAAACTCATTGGACGTTGGATCAACGCTGGATTCAGGGGCGTCGATCCTGGGGGGGCAGGGGGGGGCGGTCGCCCCCCCCCCCCCAATGAAAATATTGGGGGGGGGGGGGGGCGAACATATCATTTCGCCCCCCCCCCAATAATTCCGAAAATGAGGAAGAAATAAATCGAGTGATATAATGCCAAAGAGGGGAAAGACACATTTATCAATAATTAATCTTCAAAATAGCCGTTTTTTAGTTTGAAAAGGAGTGTAAATCTCTCATTTTGGTTGCGGGAACTCGCCTTTCGAAATGTGTTGGGCAGTGTAAATTTTCAAACGCACACCTCAAACGAAGTTTATTAAACCCTCATTTATATAGATAGCACACCGTCACAGAAAATAAAATAATCTGAAATATATCTTTCAGTCAATTCGGTCCATATGCGCTGAACACAAATCAAATTGAAATATCATGTCCCCCCCCCCCCCCTCCCCCCCCCCCCCCTCCCCCCCCCCCCCCCACATTTGAAAGTGGAGGAGATTGTCCCCCTCCCTTTGTCATTATGTATGTTTGGTTCCATACTTATATACTTCATATTACGTGAAATTTCTGTCTCAGGTGTGCACCAAATCGCACGATTTCACGCCCAAAAATACAAAAGCTCCCTGTGGGAGGGGGACACCCCCTCCCACACCCTCGCCCGCTCGGTCGCTTCGCTTCCTCGCAATGTCTCTCCTCCACTTTTGAGAAGTTGTTGACGCCCTTGCTTAGTTTCATGGGAGCCCAATGCCCTAGACTATATCGATGGCTCTATCATGTCTATATTATACAGGATCACGTGGATCCATCTCATGCAAGGCTTCATCTTTTCTTCGCTATGCCCTTTAAAAATACGTTACGAGTATAGGTTCACTATTTCATACAATTTTAACACCCATGATAGGAGTTGCAAATGTCTGAAATCTAAAAGCTGCCGGGGGCTCCGCCCCCTGGACCCCCATGATTGTCCCAAAATGTGGGTGCCCCCCAAAGTCAGGTCTTCGAGCCATCAAGACACTTTCAATGAGCGCATAATAAAACTTCCGGGCATGCCAATGTGGGGCTTTTAGCTCTCTCAGTGGTCACTCTGGAAAAATTTTCAAATTTCGCCCCCCCCCAATCGCAAAAACGGATCGACGCCCCTGGCTGGATTGCTGATGGTCCATCGACCAACGTCATGGGCGTACGCACACATCGCTGGTCCAACGTTGCCAGTCAACGTTGGAGCAACGCCGCGAACAAGAATGGCCACCGTTGGTCCAACGTTGGACCAAAGTTGTTGGCACCAAATTGATGGCACTGTAGAAATGGTTGTTGGTATATGTTAATAAGTCATAAACATACAAAGTTGATTTCTACTTACAAGTAAAAGATCACGGTACTGGCTTGATGCTGGGATCGGCGCTGGTAGGTCCTCCATAATGAAAACTTTCGGGCCAAAATGAGCAAAAAATAAACCACACATTTTGTGTGCGGATCGTGTAACGCACGCTCTGCATAGAAATCCTCTCACCCCCTCTCTCTTTAAATCCTCTCTCTCTCTCTCTCTTTAAATTAGAAGACTCGCGCGCTCACACACAACACTATACACACGCTCTGCACAGAAATCCTCTCTCCCTCTCTCTCTTTAAATGATGTCATCGGCGCACAATTCGTACTCCTTTTGTGATTGGGAGAAAAGTTTGAAGAAAAAATGATCACTGGATTTTTGACTAATCAGAAGAAGTTTTATATCATCGGAAAGAGAATTTATCCAACTTTCCATAACCGTTCACCCCATGGTTCAACGAACTTTTGATCACGCATGATCTGTGAATAAATGTTGCAGGGTCTCAAAATTCACGCAAATTTCGAGCATTTCTCATAGGCAAATCGCTTAACAGTGACATGTTTGAGAAAAAAATGATCACTGGATTTTGACGGAAATAAGACGAAATATATATCAGTGGAAAGATAATGAAACTAGAAATTGCGCGCTCGGCGGGTCGCGCAGCCGAGCACATGTATCCCCCGAACCAATTGCATTGCACTTTTGTGGGTTGTAATATTGTGAACTGAACAAGTTTGGTGGTGTACGTTGTTCTACTAGGCTGGCAGTAGCCTTTGGGCAAGGCCTCGCGCGCTGTTTGTCCTCCGAGCAGGGTCTGATTAATAGACAAGGCGATGTGCGCTTACAGCAGTGATCTAACTATTTCTTTATATCATGGTTACCATGGCAACCAGGACTCCGCCCCACACCAAAATCAAAAGGCTTCATCCTCTTTCCTTAATACACCTTCATACCAAATTAGAAAATGATCGGACAAGAACTCGGACCTGTAGAGCGTTCACAAGGTAATCTTAACTATTTCTTTATATCATGGTTACCATGGCAACCAGGACTCCGCCCCACACCAAAATCAATAGGCTTCATCCTCTTTCCTTAAGACACCTTCATACCAAATTAGAAAATGATCGGACAAGAAATCGGACCTGTAGAGCGTTCACAAGGTAATCTTAACTATTTCTTTATATCATGGTTACCATGGCAACCAGGACTCCGCCCCACACCAAAATCTAAAGGCTTCATCCTGTTTCCTTAAGACACCTTCATACCAAATTAGAAAATGATCAGACAAGAACTCGGACCTGTAGAGCGTTCACAAGGTAATATTAACTATTTATTTATATCATGGTTACCATGGTAACCAGGACCGCGCCCCACACCAAAATCAATAGGCTTCATCCTCTTTCCTTAATACACCTTCATACCAAATTAGAAAATGATCGGACAAGAACTCGGACCTGTAGAGCGTTCACAAGGTAATCTTAACTATTTCTTTATATCATGGTTACCATGGCAACCAGGGCTCCGCCCCACACCAAAATCAATAGGCTTCATCCTCTTTCCTTAATACACCTTCATACCAAATTAGAAAATGATCGGACAAGAACTCGGACCTGTAGAGCGTTCACAAGGTAATCTTAACTATTTCTTTATATCATGGTTACCATGGCAACCAGGACTCCGCCCCACACCAAAATCAATAGGCTTCATCCTCTTTCCTTAATACACCTTCATACCAAATTAGAAAATGATCGGACAAGAACTCGGACCTGTAGAGCGTTCACAAGGTAATCTTAACTATTTCTTTATATCATGGTTACCATGGCAACCAGGACTCCGCCCCACACCAAAATCAATAGGCTTCATCCTCTTTCCTTAATACACCTTCATACCAAATTAGAAAATGATCGGACAAGAACTCGGACCTGTAGAGCGTTCACAAGGTTATCTTAACTATTTCTTTATATCATGGTTACCATGGCAACCAGGACTCCGCCCCACACCAAAATCAATAGGTTTCATCCTCTTTCCTTAATACACCTTCATACCAAATTAGAAAATGATCGGACAAGAACTCGGACCTGTAGAGCGTTCACAAGAAAATCTCTGCGGCGGACGCGGCGGACGCGGCGGACGCGGCGGCGGCGGCGCGACGAGGCCAAATCCATAGTATCCCCCGAAGTGGTTCGGGGGATACAATAACTTTCAGAATCCGTTCACCCCATCGTACAACACCCGCTCCTTACAGAGATATGAATGATTTATTACGAAAATGTAGCTGAAATTATGTGTACTTCCCGTGTTATAGCGAGCGTGCGGTTCGCACGGGGGGCAAACGCGCGAAAGTTTTCATTATGTGGCAGGCACTTATAATATTTCATCCGTGTCCCAAGATGTGCACGAGATGATAATGTTCAAGGTATGTCACCAAGTGTTTGTATGTACACTTTGTGTACAAGAATTGTTATATCCGTGTGAGCGAAGAGGTATATATAATTATGTTGAAATATATACCAAAAGTTATATGTGCTTGTCCGCAATAGAAAAGAGTTCTGCGTTCCAGCAAAAGTAAAATATATATGTAATGTATTCACAGGAAAAGGGTAGAACAAACTAACTAAGCTACACGATTTACTTCCTTTCACAAAGGTATCGTGCATGTAGTAAATATATATATAGTTCTGTCTCAGGATGAAGTGAGAAAGTTGTTGTTTTGCTGGAGAGTGAGTTTGTATAATCCGAAGGGTTCGGAGGTTGTGACAAGAATGATCGAGAGATGAGATGAGTTGGGGGATGAAGAGATGTCCCCAAATCGTAGTAAATTCACGTGGTAATTCTTGTCTCTGATTGGACAGTGAAATCATGAGTTTTAATATATTCACAGTAACAGTCCTGTGAATGGTCGGTTTACCCACGGTCATAGGGCAACGACATCGCGAGGCGCGAAATGTTTGTTTTCCCAATCTTGTCGGAGTAGGGGAAGAGTTTCCGGAGAAGTTCCATAACAAAAAGGGATGTTATTGCGGATGCGGTATGATGAAACGCATGGAGAGGAAATGCGGAAACATAAAAGAGATAATGTTTTTCCTTGGTTTTTGGTGGAGCTTGTAAACCGAGCTACGGATGTGTAACTCCAAATAATGAGGCGCTACAGCACCAAATGATTGTCTCTCTTCTCAGATGGTGGAATTTGCTGATTAGCAAGCACTAACAGTCATCAATTCATCAGAAATTAGCAATATTTGTTTAAATATTAAGCAGCATATCAAAAAATTATGTAGACCGTGGCTTAAAACCTCATTTGTGAAATCCAGCCAGAAGGTGTGCCCCCCATCAAGGGGGGACGGGCTACTGCAGGCCCGATCGAGTCCCCCCCCCCCTCCCCCCCACCCCCCCCCCCCCTCCCCCGGCCCCTCCCCTTGATCAGGTCCGTTAAATGTCATTTAATAGCATGCCTGAACAAATTAGGGCTTGAAATCTCTTTTTCGTGGAGTTATAGACCTAAAACTGATTAAACTGAGAGACGTCGGTTAAATGGGTACATACGTATTTTCGGCCGGTGAGTAAGTTCGTACACAGATTTCACGGAGTGCCAGATCATTATGCATGACCCATACGTGACCCGCGCTAGCTACGTGACCCGCGCATAAGTACTAATGTGTGAGCGTTTACCAAGCAAAATACCGAAACATCGCTTAAACTGACTACATGTAATTATATATTCTTTATTTTTGAGATCTTTTTCCGTGACATACGTTAACAAATGTCGGCTTCACAATACCTTTACGAGAATTAGTACTATATTGTTGTAATATTATGCTAAATCAGTTGAACTCCTTTATTGACCGATATATAGTTTAAATGGAGGGACGCATTCGTTTTTCATTCGTAGAATCCAAATTAGAGGGCTGTTCGCTCTGATTTTTTTTTTGCGTGTTACATTGATCCCCATCCGTCAACTGAAAGCTGTTCAGACGCTTTGTAAAAGTGGACCTATCCCTTTAAGTTGTATTTGTAGTTTGTATGTAATTTAGTTACATTGATTTGTATTTGATTTACTGTCTTGTTTCTTTTGTTAAAGAAATGATGTCACATTGGAGACTGTAGGGTGTACACTAGCTACCAAAGCCCTCTGCAGACAGAGCCGACTCGACCCGATTCGACTGGTTTTAAAGAGGTAGTTCAGTTTTGGTAGAGAGGGCGCTGCACATCATAATTTCTTGTGAGGTAATGAAAAACTGAGTGTCGAATTCGAGCGAACATGCAATTTTAATGGCAGAATAAGCTTTATTTGGTCAAAATCGGTCCAGAAACGGCTGAAATATCAATAAATATATCTGATCTTATAATTATTTGGGGCCCAAATAATAAGATGAATTTTTCAAAAAATAAAAAAAATGCATACACTTTTTCAAAAATTTTCAAAAGCGTTTTAAATAGTTGTTGATGATCTCTCTATTTAATCATGATTTCAATAAAACATCCAATGTGATAATTTTGTATGAAAAATGGTTTAAACCAATGTCTTTTTAGAGAGCGCCCTCTTGTGTTTTAATCGCTCTTTTTTAATGATAATGGGCTTTTTACTTAGTCGTTTGTAATTGTGTATACCTTTCGAGCATGGTGGAGTTATAACTATTAGTTTATAATGTTACTGTCCCGGTTTGGTTACCAAATTTCAGCCTTACTAAAACTGTACTACCCCTTTAACTATTATACTCAATAGTCCGCTTCTGTAATGTATGCAAATAATATGCATATGACGTCAGACTTCCCGTTGGCAAGCTTAACAATAGTAACTAGGTCCGGCAAGCTCGGACGGCAAAATTAGCTTGCCGGACCTAGATACTATTGTTAAGCTTGCCAACTGGGAGTCTTACGTCATACGCATATTATTTGCATACATTACAGAAGCGGTCTATTTATATAGCACCTAATATGATTGATACTCATCTTTAAGCTCTTTACAATGATATTATTAACCCGGTCATAGGATATAATGCGAACTAGCACACATCGTGTGTACCATCTCCACTCCCTGGGGAGCATCCCTTCCAAGCGGCTCATGGGCATTGAGAAGATCATTCACATAATAAAGGCTTTCACCTCCTACCGGATCCCCATTTATACATCTGGGGAGAGAGCAGGCATTGTGAATTAATTAATTTCCTGCTTGGAAAGCGAGCGCTCTACCAATCTTGCCACACTACATCCACTGACTGGCTCTCTCCCCTCAAAGGAATAATAATAGAAATCTGCTTTCAATCCCTGCAGAGAACATGTTATTAGGGAACCTTCAGAGGCTATAGGGAACATTCAGCAAGCAATTTCAACTTGATTTGTCCACAGTTGGAGATGATTTGATTTTGAAATGTAATGCACTCACCAGAAATTTCAGCAAGAGATTTTTCTGACTAGATGTCCCCAGTCTCTTTTCCATGGGTTTACGTTTTTGAAAAAAGAGCTAGACACGTTACTTGTAGAATGATTTTAAATAGCATTTTGTATTTACTCATTGCATAGTGTAGTATGAATGTGCATGCAGTAATTAACTGTGATAATATTTATTAACTCTTAACGTGCCAGGGATTTTAATGCTCTATGGCATTTGTGTGTATTGTAACTCGCAAAAATGTGAGCTTGGCACTCAAGGAGTTAAAACATCGTCCAATGTTATATTTATTAATTTATTTTTCTCTTTTTTTATGAATTTTTTTTTGAGCCTCAGCCAGGTTTCATCAAGCTGATCCCCTTCTTGAAGGAAGTAATTTCAAAACCCTGATAAAAGTCTCTGACAGTCTCATGTTTATGTTTTTAAATATAATGTTAAAGAGCAGAGAAAATGGGATTTTCCGGGATTCAAACCCGAGACCTCCGTATTGCTAGACCGACACTCTACCGACTGAGGATTCTTCAATTTTATTAAAAATGTCATGTCAAAAATGTGAGTTTAATCTTTGACTTTTCTTCCTCTTTCTATTGGGCAGGTTGGTGAGAAGGCAAACCCAGGGTTTGACAAGCTGATTCCATTCTTGAAGCAAGCTCCTAATAAGGTAACTCCACTATTACTATTTGTTTTCTCATCATTTTATTTTGGTTGCATTTTTTATAAATACGAGCAGGTTACCAGAATGGTATTTTTAGATTTTGTCAATATTTTGTTTTGCTATTATTATTTTTCTATACAATCATGCCTCTCAATGTTCTTGTGTTAAATGTAGAAATAAACTGTTTTCATAAGGGACTTGCAGGCATTAATGATGGATGAAGTTGCATTGCATTGCGAACTCAGTCTCAGTTGTGTCTGCTGAGTAGTAGTAACAGGGAATGTTTTCAAGCATGTTATGAGTGATACACATTTGTAGAGTCTGAAAGGGGGTCATACTATGTGCTTTTTTGTTTAGCAAAGTATTCTCAAACAACATTAAATAAAGATTATTACATGAAGGAATAAACAAATGCTCCTTTCTCACTATGAAAAGTTCATATTCTTCATTTGTCTTGAAGGAGGGAAATTGTACAAAGATGGGTAATGTCTTATTCCATTTTCTGATTGTCATCAGGAATATGAAACTCAATATACATGTATATGTAATGAAAAATAAAACATGTAATTTGCTCATCAAATAAATTTAAATTTATATTATTTTGATTTGACAAATACTTTCTTCTCTCCTCTTTCTTTCTTACAGAATTCTGAAGCAGTAATTGACCAGTTTGACCCTAGGAGTCTGCTCCCAGGTAGGTTATATGTGACCGGCTATAGCAAAACCCGGCACTTGTCGGTAGAAATCAAAATGTAGATTTTCATACCATTAGAAAGGTCTCATCACAAGCTTTCATTTGATCCTTTGTTCTAACTAATTGGTCAAAAATTGGCGAAGATATGATTGTTTCAATTTTACAATCATAGGTCCTTTACACACATTGTGTGAACTTAAAATGTCCATTTCTTCAAAACATGAATTACGGACAAGTGCCGGGTTTTGCTATAGCCGGTCACATATGTTAGGGCGGGTGTTGCACAAAGAGTTGCAATTAATTGCAAGTCAGAAAATATGCACATTTGAACCAACTAGATTTCGCGCATTTAGTCACATGTTTTGACTTGCAATTAATTGCAATTTTACAATCAATTACATCTCGCTTTGAGTTGAATTGGGCCTAGGTCTAATACAAATTTCTGAATCAATCAATCTTGAATTTGGTTTCATCATTGGGAAGACAGTGTGAAGTTAACACTGGTAACAATTAAACATCTTTTTTGTTTGTAATTATTGACTAATTGTACAGTCTTGTCATACACACAGATGCACATAGTGACATATTGTTGTATCAGATGTGCATACATCATTTTTATATTTATTCTATAGTTGAAAAATAAAAAAAGAATAATAAGACAGAATAATGTCATAATTAGCTAATAACACAATTGGCCTTACTAATGAGCTGCAAACACAGCAGGCAAATAGGTATGCAGTCACACATAATAACATCTTTGTAATCACCTCACAACATATCATTCAACTGAGTTGTATATGGGAAGCAAATGCAGTATTTGTTCATAAATGCTATATGTCATTGTTTTCTTAGCGCTATCTCAGTTTATTGAGGAGGCAAACACAGGCAGATTGTAAGACATTACTAATCACACCATGAACCTACCTTGCTATTTACCTAACTGCTTGGGGTTTGTCAATTATAAAGGTTATTAGATTTTGTTCATTGGTACAGGCAATTCAAATCATTATCTTTAATAGTGAACTTGTTGAGAATGAACAAATTTTCAAGAATGCCTCCAAATGCTGTATATGAATGGTTTCATAATGGAAACATATTAAATGTATGTTAGCATTCACTTTTACTATAAAAGTTTATAATAAAAAAAGGAAATATATTCATAATGTGTGTATTGAACTGTGAATAGTGTAAACATTGAATGAATTAATTCAATAAATGCATTTCATTTGATTTAAATTTGTCATTATCTAATTCTATTCTCAAACAGCCAACGTGAGTGACTACTACACCTACGAGGGATCTCTTACCACCCCACCCTGCTATTAAAGCGTCACCTTCATCCTCTTCAAAGACATCATTGAGGTGTCCAAGGAACAGGTAATAAAACAAAGCATTTGCACCAGCTGTGACTACTTATTGGGGGGGGGGGGGGGGGGGGGGGGGGGCAGGGGAGAGGACTCATATTCTTATTAACCCGTTCAGGACTGGTCCCGACAAATACTCAGGCTAGGGTCTATGGAAAATGCATGTTGTAGCAAAATCAGTCAGTCCTGAACGGGTTTAGTGGGCCTACACACACAACTTGCTATGAAAATGTCACCTTCATCCTCTTCAAGGATGTCATTGAGGTGTCCAATGAACAGGTAATGCATTCGAAATGCCCCCCAGCAACGTTTTGATTTACTGAATTCACTACAAGGCTTTTAAAGAGCTCTGATATACAAAAACCCTCGTAATGAGGTCATTTTGATGCTGTAATCCTGTTAAGTATATATGTTAAATTCTGGTATAACAAGGTACCTGATATACTGAATTTAACATGGTACCTGATATACTGTACTGATTACCAAGGTACCTGATGTACTGAATATATCAAGGTACCTGATATACCGAATATAAAAAGGTAAACATCATGGTGCCCATGTCCTCGTTATTATGAGGTCCCACTGTATTTACATATGCACAATGCAGAGTCCATTTCATGTAGGTGTCATTTTTATGACGCACCTCTTGACCCCCGGGAAAGGTGCGTCATTGTGCGTCATGGGTGCGTCATGTGTGCATCATAACATCCATGACGCACCTTTCTCGGGGGTCAAGAGGTGCGTCATACAAATGACACCTGCATAATCATCAGGCGGTGGACAGTCCATGCCTTTCCAGGCTTTGTGTGGAGTTGAGCAAGCTGAGCTTCGATGCATAGCCTCCCCAACTCCACTCACCACTGTGTGATTGTAATTGTTGTCAAACCTGTGTATCATAACAACCTGTTATAGGAAAACTAGAAAATTGGCCACTGCAGACAGGTGACCTCTATAGTCAGGTTCCACATGGTTTTACTCTGCAGGGGATCACTTTTGGTGGCCACAATTCTTTTTAAACCAAGGAGCAACAAGCAAAAATGCCATGCACAGATTACATTCATTTGCCAAATTGTCCATTGTGGGTGGGGAGAATTCAAACATTTCCAAAGGCATTTCAGTACTATATTAAAGTCTGTCAGCACTGACCAGAAATGGTGCATACCAGGCTAATTTCTTCAACAAATTAATACTGTCATATTGAAACTCTATCTACTAGTGAATATTTAAATTTATCATATAACCAGACACTATTCATAACCAAATATTTGTATGTATATATGTATAGGGTTATGAAAACAAACGATTGTTCGTTCTTGTTTCATTTACAAATTCCAATTCTGGCTAAAAATCAAATTTACTTGTATGCTAATTTTGTATGAATTGCATTTCTTTCTCTCTCTCTGTAGATTGCAGCCCTTCGTGATCTGCTGTGCTACTGCTGTGGTGAGACCCCAGAGGGAAATGTGACGGCGACCCATAGCCGCTTTGATGTAATTAAGCGTGCCATAGGCACCCGACGTTGATTTTTAACATGGTTTCATTGAAAGCAACATCTCGGCAGTTTTGTGTATTATTTTTGTGTATTCTTTACTTCTTTTGAGAGGAACTCGGGAGAGTTTGGTGGTTATGGAGTTCCAATTATCATCAACTCATAACATGGGGGCTGGTAGCCGGAAGAATTTGTAGTGTTTCTGCAAGTTTTGGTAATAATTGCCGATTATTTGTGATGTGTGTTTGAATTGATTTTGCCTGTTAATATCCCGCCGTACTCATACGGCAAGCTCGTTGATAACTACCGCCCTCTTTGTCCCCTCAATGGACGTGTGGTCAAGGCTTCATTCCAGCAGTAGACCTCTGTCAGGCCCTCAGCTCAAACGCTCTTGCAAAATAATTGTAGATTGTTGGTATATCCTTGCCTAATATTGCTTCACTATTATGATCGATCGTCGGTTTTTAAAATATTTTAAAATAATCTGCCTGCCCTGCCCTATTTTTACTGGCCTAAATGCCAATACAATTTTTACTGGCCTAAATGCCAATACTATTTTTAATGCCCCAGCTTAGGTGCAATCAATGTGTGGTCCTTGGTGTAGAGCACTTTGAAATCACTGTTTTGAGAGTGTGTAATAACCCGTTGCTTGCTGCACCTTGTAGGCAGGCTATGTACAATATGTATAGGAATTTCAGGATCCCGAAAAGAATGGGTTGAAATAAGAATGTTTTTAGGATAAGGGTGTTCTGCAGTCCAGTATCAATGATGCTTCCCTTTCTCATTGTTCATGCTTTGTTCACGTTTAACTGTTATGTGTCAAACATTTCTCCTCCCGTGTTCGTAATACACATTGTGCAGTATTTCCTAGAGGGTCACCGGTGATAATGTGATTAGTTAATTGTTTGTAACGGTATCCTACTCACTGTGATTTCAGCTGATTCTGATTTCTAAATTCATGAAAATATATGTATACTTACTATACATACTTCGGAGGGGAAATAGTGTTTAGTTTGCAATATTTGATATTAAATATGACTATGATGAAAATCATGCACCAGGAACAACATAAAATAGGATCTTGATAAATTCATATTTGATTATGAAATGAAATAGATTTGTGTAGTACACTTTACTTTTTCACAGAGTTCGACAGATTCCAATTTAGTTGTGTAATCATGTACATTGAGTGCGTATATCATTACATTTCGCTAGCGAGGTAAAATAGGGAAAAAATATATACAGCTGAAATTCATAGAATATATTTATATGAAGATAGATTATGAGAATATTCTGAAATGTAGAGGTGGCATATATATTTTGAAATTGTAAAAATAAACGTAAACTATGATCAATATGATGTTTATAATGTAACTCATATAACATAAGAAATATATTTTATTGTCAAACAAGTTAGCCTGAATCAAAGAGGAATTAATATTGAGGAAATATTTATATTTAGAATATCAACATAATTCTCTATGACTGCTCAGCCTTGAAATGCAATGCAATCTGTGATATATTTGTAAAACAAATTATCTACAGTAATTGTATAAGGAATTATGGAAAGGAAACATACATTTTAAAAAGACAATAATCTATGTAGTGATATGCTCAGCCGTATAATGGACATGAATTAGAGAAACAAATATTTACTTGTCAAACAAGAAGTATGCAGCTGTGTTAAAAATGCAGTATGAATATATGAATGGATTAGTGTGTGTTGAATTATACCAAAAACCATATGAATGTACTCCTAAATTTAAAGTACCAAACTTCATCAGTGAAGTGAGATATTTACTCATAATTCTGTTGAATCATGTACTGGCTGCAAAGGCTTGCATAAGATTAACACTTTGTTGCCATGGTAGTTACAATGTAATTTAGTTGTAACTATCAGTCTGCGACTCGCAAATTAAAGCACTAGATTGGAAGGACTAAATGAAAAGGATGGCATGGTTTGTGTTTATATCCATTGCATGGTGATGTGTACAAAGTTGTCTTGTTCTTCCCATCTTGTATCTTCCATCATGGCCCTGTTGCAGAAAGAGATACAATTGATTGCAAGTCAGATCATGCCACTAAATGCACAAATCTAATTGGTTCAAATGCGCAAATTTTCTGAATTACAAGTAATTGTTACTTACAATGATTGTATGTCTTTCTGCAACGGGGCGCATGTGTGTTAGTGTCATACTACTGTTCGTTATACATTCCTTGAAATTACAGAACCTTTTTGAATTTGTAAGTTTACGTTTACACCAAGGTAGCCCATTATTAAGCAGTATTATATTTAACTATCTTACTAGAAAGGTTGTATACATTATATTTATGGACAGATGTATCTTCCTGATATTTATGGTAACATTTGTAATGATATAATTGGGTAATCATACACATTTAGTTTGTTTATGGTCAAAACTTACAGTGCAGATGTTAAAGTATCTTTCTTATCACATACATGGTTACATTGCTGTGCACTGCATGTGTGTATTTATTATGCCATGAAAAACATAGTTCTAAATGGTTCTGAAATAGAAGTTGTAAACCGTTTTTAATATTTATGTTGAGAAATCTTCCCTTTTATCTTGTATTTATGAAAAATAGCTCCTTGAAAAGCATATATGCAACAATTATTTGTGTTGTTGATGTGAATTAAGTCAATAAATAAGAGTAATTGTGTCCACAAGTTTTAGTTTGGTCGTGGGTCATTTTCTTTCCTTTGTCATCTGCATGTGTTAGTGTTCTGATATCTGCCCCTCAAACAAACAACAGGTTCACATAATATATCTATTTGTAAAGCTATCTGATCTATGTTCACAGAAATGTTATCTAAGAATAATAGCAAAGATGATGATGATGGTGGTGATGGAGCATGATGATGATTACGTTGATGATGACAATAATGACGATGATGATGATGCATAATGATCCACTTACGTAATACCAATTTTGTCGAACTTAGTGAGTTCTTAAAGTTGATCTTATGATCAACATTTAACATCAACTTTAAGATGATCTTACAGAATACCACCTCTTGGGCCTTCCCGTCCTCTCGAACCCCCTCCCTCCCCCCCATACTCGCTCAGTTAAGGTGTGAACATATATAATTTTGAAATAATTGACTTTGAACTTCGATTACCTTTTTGTTTATACACTCTGTATTGGCTAGAGATTTAAAGGGATAGTTCAGTTTTTGGTAAAGAAAGTACATTTTTTGGTCAAACTGAATTTTAGTAACCAAAGCCTGCACCATTACATTGCAAACTAATAGTTATATTTCTATCATGCTCGAACGGAATACAAAATTACAAATGACTAAATAAAAAGCCTGTTATCATTCAAAAGGAGCCCTTAAAACTCAAGAGGGTGCTCTCTAATAACTGATTGGTTTCAACCATTTGAAATGAAATATTGTGCATGTGATGTTTTGTTGAAATAGTGATTAGATAGAGAGATACTCAACAACTATTTAATAACCTCTTTACATTTGTACATCTTGTAAAAGAGGAAGCATTTTAACAAAAATGTTAACGGCTGGTTTCAAAATTATCGAATAATTGTGGGGCCCCACAATTATTACAAATTGTTATGTTTATGGATATTTAAGCCAGTTCTGAACCGATATTGATATTGATATAAAGTTTATTCTGTCATTATAATTGCATGCTCTTTCAAATTTGACACTCGGTTTTAATTATCTCACCAAAAAAATATTGTGTGTAGCGCCCTCTATACCAAAACTATCCCTTTCATTTCATCAAACGTTGATATCTTTCAATAATATGACTAAAATAACATTTGGCCATAAAAAGTGAATACCCTTGTTGTTTGGTTAAACGCGCACGAAGTAGATATCATAATTACAAGATACATTGTTAAATTAAGATATGGAGTTGAGAATTCAACAAGAATGGAATTGTTTATGTTTTCATCAATATGGCACTAACCATAGTCGAGGTGTATCAATATTAATACAAACACACTGATTACCTTGATTTATGATTTACTTGTACACTGTATTGTAATTGTCATCAACTTTTGTAAAATTGTAAAAATTGGTTTATACAGCGCATGTTATTCTTTGTCCAGTAGAAAAAATGAACAAATTTGATAAATTATCATTTGAATTTGTTCTGGGCATTTCTGTTTCGAGAGTTAAACAATATAATGCAATAAAAGACATCTTGAAGGGGGGGGGGGGGGCTGAATAGCAAAATATGATAGATCTTTCGATGTATTTTAATAGCGTAGAATTGAAATGGATTAGTAAATGTGTTGAAAAGAAAATGTAAATGGTTCTTTGAATATTGGTTACAAATAATCGTTGGAGTAAAAGTAGTTTTAAATTGGCGATGATATCCAAAATACATGTTGTCATTACATAGAAAGTAACCAGGGGTTTATTGTGATGTTTGTATACGAAACCAGGAAATTGACTTGTTTTGAATAATAGTGAACAAATAAGTAAACGAATGTTGTGGTTGGATAAACACATAACATATAATTGTGAAATGTTAATTGTTTCACAATGGATCAAGTTAGGTTTTTTTTTATTTGTAGGGATATGGAAAGTGCTGTTTTGTTATCAATAAATTATGGTCAAGACATGTACGACATAATGAAATTGATGCATTTAAGAAATTTGTGTCCGACACAGGTAATGAAAATGGAAATAATTATATTTTTGAAAATAATAATAATACCGTCTTATTTACCCAGGATAGCCACTTCAGTGACGAACACTGCTCTTCCAGCGGGCCCTGCATAACATAAATGTTATTATTACCCTACTCACTCTAGGTATGTCAAGCGTCTGACTAGAAGGCAGTAGGTCCCATTTTAGAATGGCCTCATTTTATAATGGTCTTATAGTATGACACGGCCGGGGTTCGAACCCACGACCTCCCGTGCATGAGACGGACGCTCTACCATTGTGCCACATACAGTATAAAATATCTATATGTATATTTGTATGAAAGTAAAGTATATTTATTTTGGAATAGTACATTTTACACTTAACTTACTTCAGATTATCCTCAAAAGTTTCTTGCAACATTTTTCAGCGGTGTTTATTAATGTCAATTGTCATCATTATACCGGTTTCACCCCTAATGTAATAATTTTTAGTACGTATACTCATTAAAAATAAATTAATTTAATAAAACGATTTTAACGTTTCTTAGAGAATGTTTTTCACATTTTGAATATTTTTGTGATATATGTTTCAAATATGTGTGTATATAGATACGTTTATAATGTTATATTGTGCTAAATGTTATTTTCTTCAATACAATTTGACAGGGTGACATGAGAAATAAAACATTAAACATTGAACATCACAATCATCATTATCATCATCATCTTCATCATCATTATTATGATCATCATCAATCATAACCACCATCATCATCATCATCATCATCATCATCACCATCATCATCATCATCATCACCATCTTCATCAGCATCATCATCAACATCATCATCATCATCTTTGCTATTATTCTTAGATAATACTAATAATTAATAATAATAATGGTGGCTACTTATATAGCGCAACATATAAATAACATTTATGTGAACATAGATCAGATAGCTTTACAGATTGATAAGATTATGTGATTGACCTAGTTGTTTGTTTGAGGGGCAGATATCATAACTAACACATGCAGACAACGAAGGGAAAAATGACCTAACACACACAAAGAAAAGTTGTTGACACAAATTGTAATCTCATTTATTTACCTAAATCACATCGTTGCATATATGCTTTTCAAGGAGATATTTTTTGATAAACACGAGATAAAGGGAAGATTTATACGCATAGATTTGTAAAACAGTTCACAACTTCTATCTTAAAACCTTTAAGAACGATTTGTATGACATGATACATGCACACATACAGTACACAGCAATGTAACCATGAATGTGAAATGAAAAATCATTTAACACTTGCACTATAATATTTCTCCCTATATATTGAACCATAAACGAACTAAATGTGTGCAAGTGAGTTCCAAATGATATCATTACACAATTATTCATAATTATCAGGAAGATATATCTGTCGATAAGACCGTATAAATACTGGCTGGGCTCCAGCGGGGCTTAAGTCTGGTCCCGATGTTCCCACCAGGGGAGAGGAGCTAATAGGTGACGCTGTTAGCTCTAGAAAAACTCTCACAACTCTTTGACGAGAACATGACAAGGCGAGTTGGGTCGCCTTCAAATAAACCCTGTCTTGCACCGGGTAGCAGCGTTGCAGTACCCGTAGTTGGCGGAAGATCTATGCATTGGACAACGGTGGCTACGGGGGAGCAGAGGGCAGGTCAGCATTGATGCTTCTGGCTTCTGTATTGCGATGGAAGGATCTGGCCACCCACCATTATTAATCGGTCGCGTTTGTCAACATGAGAGTACGAAATCAACAAATCAAGAGGGTATCGGAAGGTGGGTCCCGCAGGCCGGATGATACGTCAATTGCTACTGGGGAAGAGAGAGGTACTGCTCATATATAGTACGCTTACAGGTGATGACGGATCAGGATCAAAGCCTGTTGAAGGAAGTCCTGTTCTTGAAGGTCTCAAGAAGGAAAGGAACAACACCCCTCTAAGAAAACCAATCAACGTAGCCACATGGAACGTGCGTGGTTTGTCAGATGGGAAGGTGGAAATCGTAGAGAAAGAGATGGCTGCAAATGATATTAAAGTCTTAGGAATATCAGAATCATGGTGTCTCGGACAAGGCAGACTCATAACGGACGAAGGAAATACAGTAATCTTTTCAGGGAAAGAAAGTGGAAGGAAACGTGGTGGAGTGGGCTTCATCATAGAGAAGGCTACAGCTAAATGTGTCTTGGGATACAACCCGATCACTGAGAGAATTATGACTGTAAGGCTGCAAGGGCACCCCATGAATATCTCAATCATTCAGGTATACGCACCAACAGCAGATGCATCAGAGGATGCAATCACTGAATTCTAAGAGAAAGTACAAGACGTGGTAGACAGTATACCTAGGAAAGATTTCCATATCATGTTCGGTGATTGGAACGCAAAGATTGGAAAAACTGGGGAGAAATCTGAATGCATTGGGAAGTATGGTCTAGGCAGCAGAAATGAACGAGGAAATCGACTGGAAGAATTATGTGAGACAAACAGCTTCATCATTGGAAACACATGGTTTGAGCACCACCCAAGGAGACTGTGGACATGGATGAGTCCAGGTGATAGAGCGAGAAACCAGATAGACTACATCATGGTTCAAAAGAGATTGCGGACATCACTCAAGAATGTCAAGACAAGACCAAGTGCTGATTGCGGCAGTGACCATCAGCTGCTTTTGGCTAAACTCAAACTAAGACTGAATGCTAAGAAAAGTGGTACAGCTCCTACAAGGTACGATGTTGATCGTATTCCTGCTCAATTTTCAGTGGAAGTCAAGAACAAGTTTGGGATGTTGCTGAGAATGGATGAAGCGGAACAAACACCAAATGAGTTGTGGTGGGAAGACATGAAAGAAACAGTTGAGAATGCAGCAAAGAATCACATCCCAAGGAAAAGGAAACAGAAACGACCATGGATCTCAAATCAGACTTTTGAGCTATCAGACGAGAGGAAGAGGGCAAAAGCAAAACACAGTAGAGGGGAATGGATGAGACTCAATAAAGAAGTCACAAGTAGTGTAAAGGAGGACAAAAGGAACTACATAGAGGGAAAGTGTGAAGACCTAGAACGTCATAAGAACAACTCCAAGGTAGCATTTGCTATTGTGAAAGAACTCACAAAGAAAAGGACCCCAAGATTGGATGTGATTAATGACGAAAATGGCAAAACACTGACAAATAGTGAGGACATAAAGAACAGATGGATGCAGTACAGTAGAAAGCTGTTTGCGGCACAGGAAAGTGAAGATGACACACGATGGGAGGAAAGAGATGAAATGGAGCCCCCTCCACTAAGATCAGAAGTAGAGATAGCAATGGAACAACTGAAGGATGGCAAGTCTCCTGGTTTAGTTTACTTGACTTCTGAGATGTGGAAGGCTACCGGTGAAGAAGGGATTGATTTGATGTGGCGTCTTTGCTGCAATATCTGGAAGGAGAAAGAGTGGCCTAAAGACTGGTGTAGAGCTGTATTCATAACATTACCAAAGAAGGGGGATCTGAAAGAATGTTCAAATCATCGGACAATAAGCTTGATTTGTCATGCAAGTAAAGTACTTCTGAAGATCATTAGCAGGAGAATGAAAATCAAGCTGAAAGAAGAGATCTCAGAAGAGCAGGCAGGGTTCCGTGAAGGCAGGGGGACAAGAGATCAGATTGTTAACATCGGAAATATAATCGAGAAATGCAGAGTAAGGCATTCGACTTTGTAAGCCACCATCAACTGTGGGATACAATGACAAAGATGGGATTCCCAAGTCACATAGTAGGACTGATCAAGAATCTTTACCAGGACCAAGAATCTACAGTGAGGACCAGTAGTGGGGATACTAAGTGGTTTGATATAGGCAGAGGTGTACGTCAGGGTTGTATACTATCTCCAAACCTTTTTAATATATATTCTGAGGACATCATGAGAGAGGCACTGGAAGGTTTCACAAACCTGAGGTATGCGGATGACACTACTCTAGTTTGCAGCAGCAGAGAGGAGCTCATTGACCTATTGAACCGTATTAAAAAGGCGAGTGAAGAGAAAGATCTTCTATTGAACACTAAAAAGACTAAAATAATGGTAGTCGACAAAGACAGCAACAACGATTTCACCATAGATGGAAAGAAGATTGAAGTAGTCAGTCAGTTTGAATACTTGGGTTCCATAATCAATAGCAAAGGGGAGAGCACCACAGAGATAAGAAGAAGACTGGCAATAGCAAGATCAACAGTGCAGAACATGTCTCATATCTGGAAAAGCCGAGGCCTGTCACTCGATCTGAAGGTTCGACTTCTTCGTGCAACTGCATTCTCCATTGCTACATATGGATGCTGCGAGTCTTGGGCCATGACAAAGAACGACAGGAAAAGAGTTGACGCTTTTGAGATGTGGTGCTACAGAAGGCTTTTACAGGTGTCTTGGCAAGATAGGAAGACAAATGTATGGATTCTGAACAAGATTGGTACAGACTTAACTATCAGAAGGGGAATTATGGAACGAAAACTAAAGTACTTTGGGCACATCGTTAGGAGAACTGAAGGAATTGAGAAAAGAATACTGCAAGGCGCAATTGAAGGAAAACGTGGCAGAGGTCGTCCACCTACATCTTGGACTGACGATATCAAGAGAGTTTCCGGGGAAGGAATGAAGGGTGCAACACACTTGGCAGAAGACAGAGTTGCATGGCGTGCTCTCGTGAAGACCACAGCAACGCTTTACAGCGCCACCTGAACTTGATGATGGTGATATATGTATACAACCTGTTATTGTTCGAATGTCTTGACAGAACTCATTAAAGGATTTCCATGCTCAATTAATGTTTTCACGAAGTTTGGTTAATATCTAAAATCTAATTCATAAATGCAAAATGAAACTAGAATTCAATTTGTCACAAATTAATGAAAACTGGAACATTCGTTTATAGTAATGTAAAAGCATTGAAACTGTAAACAAATCTCAAAATTCTTAAATGTAGCCTGAAACTACATGCTATTATCATATGTATACGTTGTAAAATAAATGAAACCACAAGCCAATATCTTACGTATACGGTCTAAAATAAATGACACCACAAGCCAATATCTTACGTATACGGTCTAAAATAAATGAAACTACATGCTCATATCTTACGTATACGGTCTAAAATAAATGAAACTACAAGCCAATATCATACGTGAACGGTCTAGAATAAATGAAAATACATACAAATCTAAAACAAATCTACTGATGAAATGCATATCAACATAAATGACCGACAAATTGCGAATTTCTACACACATATCTAAGATTTAATTATGCAAATTACGAAGACACAATACTTTTTCATTCAAACCCTTAAATGCGGATTAAAACTACGAACCAAATAATACCATTAATGCAACCTGAAACTACACACTTATCTAAGATTTAATTATGTAAATTACGACCACACAATACGTTTTCATTCAAACCCTTAAATGCGGATTAATACTATTAACAAAATCATTACATAAATGCAACCTGAAACTACACACTTATCTAAGATTTAATTATGCAACTTACGACCACACAATACGTTTTCATTCAAACCCTTAAATGCTGATTAAAAATACGAACCTGTAATTATATACAGGAATACCGTCCTAAGATAAGATTCAATTATGCAAATTACGATGGCACTATACTCTTTCATTCAAACCCTTCAATTGATGCGAAATATAATTGCAAACAACTTTTAAAATTGTGTTTCATTCATGAAATCAATGCAGCTTTGAATATCAAAAGAAAACAACATTTAATTGAATCATGCAACAATTTTGGTAAGGCTGAGCTTTAGTAACCAAAACCTGTACAATAACACTACAAACTAATAGTTATAACTCCACCATGCTCGAAAGGTATAGAAAATTACAAACGACTAAGTAAAAAGCCTGTTATCATTTTAAAAAGAGCCATTAAAACACAAGAGGGCGCTCTCTAAAAAGGCATTGGTTTCAACCAGTTTTCATCTCAAATTATGCATGCGAAGTTTGTTGAAATAATGATTAAAAAGAGAGATCATCAACAACTATTTTAAAACCTCTTTTGAAAAATTTTGAAAAAGTGTAAGCATTTTTAGAATTTTGGAAAAAATCATTGAATATATCTGGGCCCCAGATTATTTACGATTGAATATATTTATTGATATTTTAGCTGTTTCTGAACCGATTTTGATCAAATTAAGTTTATTCTGCCATAAAAATTGTAAGCTCTTTCAAATTTTACACTCAGTTTTTCATTATCTCACAACAAATTTAATTCGTGCAGCGCCCTCTATACCAATACTGAACTACCCCTTTAAGTTCTAACATTGCAAAAGAAAAAGCCTATTATAAATGAACAATATTTGCGAAACTATACCAAATCGTTAAATTAATACAAATTGAAATTAGAAAAAAATCTTAAACTCGTTTTGAGCATGCAAATTGAAACAGCAATATCATCAAATCAATTTAAATTTAAATTACAGACTAACTCAAATTCAATTCATAAATACGGATTGAAACTACTAACAGTAACAAATGGTTACATGTTGGGCAATATTGTTGATCGATTGCTAAATGAAAATTGATGAATGCAAACGAAAAGTATACAAACACAAAAAATATATGAAATATAAAATTTGACTCGATCATCCAAATGGAAACCACTTACCAATCATAACAACAATGCAAACTGGAAAGAAAATCAATCTCGATATCAATTCATGAATAGCATTGAACTACAAACAATGTCGCACGATTTTAGCTACGCAAAATATATACAATAAGTATCAATAATTATGATTCATGAATTGAAAGTGGAACCGAAAACACAACTACAAAAATGTAATACAAAAAACACATACGCAATGGGGAGTGGGGAACAGTGTACGTGTGAAAGCTACTGGGAATAACAACTATGCTGCGGATTGGCTAATGTAAAGTTATTATGATAATAAGTATGATAAAACAAACGGATAGAATACGCGACGTGTTATTTTGTGCGATCTTACGATGAAATGTTATATATATATATATATATATATATGCGTGTTATATGCAGAAGAACAAAAGGCCAACTACCATATTTGCAAAACAGAATAAAAATGAAAACTAAATAATTAAAAACCTTCTTGATCTCTTTTTTTTTCGTTCATCTGTGTACTGATGATTTTAATGGACTCTTCAAGCTGCAGTAGCTTCTTGTGAATTTCCCCGACCTATACAAATAAATAAAAGAAATAAGAAAGATTAATGAAATGTCTCTTTAAAGGAACTTAGAACATTGTCCAAATCCTTAAAATCCAAATGGAATTCTAGCGGTTCCCTCATACCTTGTTGTATTCGTATTAACAATAAAAGCATGGGACAGGTTTCGGTTTTTCAAATTTCCCTTTCGTTAAAAAGATATTTACGATTGAAGTGTTCAGATGTTAAATAATCCATTGGATCGCCAAAACCGTGTAACGTGAGTGCAATAAGTTAGTGAATATCATTTTTGCTCATTTCTCGGCCATATAACGTCCATTTAACTTGAAATGTTCACACAATACCCAGTGGACATATCAGATAACAACAATATACATTTTTCAACTACTCGTCACTTTTTGCACATGTCAACAAAGTTCCTAGAACCAATAATATATTATGATTGTAAAACGTATATACCTGAATGAAAATAAAAATGATATTATGATAGTAAATTTACAATAATAATTACTTTGATAGCGTTTATAAATAATATTCGCATGAAGGTATACATTAATATGCAAAGGTTATATTTATGATTATAATAAATGTAATGATAACTGTAATACTGTAGCTAATACGAATATTAAAATCAATAATAGGCCTAAGTGGAATAGATTAGAGAGGTGATTAGGCTTAACAAATAATTCTCCAATGAGATCTGTTTTTTCCACCGACATTTTCACACGGAACCTTTCTCTTCACCCATTCTAATATTAACATATAAATCTATCTTTTGGGTAATATTTCATATTAAGCCATATATATAATCCCAAAACATAATTGGGGTTGCATAAAGGTTGATTAAATGTAAGTCAGAAAATACGCGCATTTGAGCCAATCGGATTTGCGTATTTAGGCATATTTTCTATTTTTAAAGGGGAATACGTATACAAAATATGCGATAGTAGAATGTACCTTATCATTGAGCTTGAGGCCTCGTTTCTCCTCGTCCTTCTCTTTCTTCTCTTGCTGTTTGGCCAGATACTTCTCTAGTTGAATGGTCTCCCAGCGCTGGGAATCCAGCTCCCTGGGGTGGTTGGGTTCTGAATGAGCAAGACACACATTGAGAACATTATTAACACCCAATTACCGTGTAACCCGTATTAAAACCCCATGCAGAATGAAAAACAGTGGTCTTTGTATAATAACATACCCCTTTACAGGCAAACTGTTATAAAGGTGGTCGCTAGAGTAGGTTTGAATGTGAACACCATTGGGTTGAAAATATGTTTAAAGCTATTCATCTGTTCATAGAAAACAAATATGCCAATAAAAATATTGTCACATTATTATGCAATTGTAATACAAAATATAAATGTCACTGTAATAGAAAACAGCAGTCAAAAGGTAAGACTAGACATTTTAAAATAAATCTATTACCATCAAGTTGCTTTAATTTTTTTTTTTTTAATACAAAAAATGCAGTCCTAGCATAGTTGTCATCAGCCAAATTGCGTCCTGGATCATCCTGGACATTGTATTTCTGGTGACCTGTTATACTATGACTGAATTTCAAAGGGCCCATTGTCCTGATGTCTATACTCTGAACTCAAGGGATTGACTGGATAATGATAGGAAACCATTAAGTCTGCTGGTGCAAAGTGTTACCGGTAGTCTTCGTCTTTTTAGGCCCAGCTCAAGTTTAGCCACTGATGAGAATTTGGGCCATAATGTTTGTTTATTTTGTATGGCATAATTATGCACATTCTGTAATATCAAGTCTAAGTTTTTAAGCCAAGTCAGAGCAGCATCTTTTGTTTCATGAATCGTGGAAACATAAGAGAGGGTAGTCATTTCTACATGCTGCACTGTCTGGTCTGGATTCCCGCAGTCACATGCAGGGCTATCTTTCATTTTCCATCAATGGAGGTGGTGGGTTCGGCCCCTATTGAGAGTCCCCATTATTTCCTGAAAATGAGCTTTGTATTGATGTGTAAAATGATCTTTGAGAAAATTACTGTCAAAGTCAGGTTCGTTTGTAGTATACAATCATACTTTATTTGATACGCACCCTTTCCCGTCTGGTCCTTCTTACAACAGGTCTTACAACAGGTCTCACGACAATTTCTGTAGATTAACCTGCAGACCTTGTAGCCGTGGAAGAAGATGCTGAACGGTGGAGTCAGACAAGACTTGTTGATATATTCCGTGATGAGTGCATAGCGATGGAACTTCCAGATTGCATCAGTGTTTTGTTGCACAGCCGAGAAAGTAAAACTTCACAAATGAGAACAAATTAATAGTAATTAATAGTAATAAGGATGGGTTACATGAATCAGCAAGTAATCACGAATATTTTGTTTCTTCTTCTTCTTCTTCTTCTTCTTCTTCTTCTTCTTCTTCTTCTTCTTCTTCTTCTTCTTCTTCTTCTTCTTCCAATTTAAGTACAGACCACCGTTTGCGTATTATTGACATCAAAACATTATGTACCTTACGATTCTTTTTGTTTTATTCTTTTATAGGGATTTAACGGTCTGGTTTAGAGCGTGATTTAAAAAGAAAATCATGTTTGCGTGGTAGAGGAAAGTTAAATGTGTTTATAAAATGGGTAGAAGAATCCCTGCATTCTGATTGGGCAATTAGCGTGTAAAAGTTTTTTACTGATGCATGGCTCACTTTAGTTTGATTTTCGTAGTTGTTTGCGCTCATTTTATAAAACAAATGCTGCACAGGCATATTTCGTGGATCGAAAACAACAAATTAAATTAAATTTATATCATTTAAAAACATTTTTAAAAATTAAAATTGATATAAAAATTGTTATATCATTTTAAAAAAAAATCATAATAATCCCCAGTCATGCGTCGGTAAATTTAGCCATGCGTCGGTAAATTTACAGGCATGCGTCGGTAAATTAAGCCATTACTGGCAAAAAGTTCGACTTTCACATTTTGTTGCGCCCATTTTATAAAACAAATGCTGCACAGGCATATTTCGTGGATCGGTATGCATGGTAAGAATTGGATGCACTCTTTTAACTTTGGAATGGTCTAATACCAACTCGCTGCGCTCGTGGGTTTAAACCATTCCAAAGTTAAACTCGTGCATCCAATTCTTACCTATCCACTCATGCATCCAATTATTAACGATCCATTCATGCCTGTGCATCATTTGTATAATAGTTAGTAGGGAGCGTGCCTAAACATGAATGTAAAGCTATTATGTCATGTACAACGGAGCATAATCCTGATGAGAGTAAGGCTCATAGCTCACAATGAAATAACCTTTTTGTTTTCGTTAAATTTTGGTTTACAAATTTCGTAACTCTAGACCACTCGAGCATACCTGAACATCGCAATAAGAAGGTTGAGTAGGAGCACATTGCTGACGAGCATGTATGCCCCCAGCAGGACCACTCCTAGCACTACGTTCTCTGGACACTGTTGCTGGCCCTCTGCTATCAAAGTAGCATTTCTAGTGCACTCAGCGGTTCCTGAATTTTTATTTTGTTTAAAGATGCACAAATATTATACTCCCAATGCTCTGACAGATTTACTTTGGGTTCAAAATCACATCAAATATGAATACATCTATTTACAATGCAAACGGCTGGATGGCTCATTGTCTGGGATGCCAACATGGCACTCCTGGGCCCCGTTGCAGAAAGAGATACAATCGATTGTAAGTTACGATTGATCGTAAGTCAGAAAATTTACGCGTTTTAACCAATCAGATTTGCGCATCTAGAACACGTGATCTGACTTACGATTAATTGCAACTTGCAATCGATTGTATCTCTTTCTGCAACGGGGCCCTGGTCTTCACGGGGTCCTGTTTATAACTGTTTATACTGTCTATGGAAAAAGAATAAGCGGGCAAACAAGATTGTCAAATAAATACAACGGCTCCTCGACAGTAGTATTCGTTGTCTTGTGTTTACGCTCTAAATTAATCGTTATTCAGTGCATCAAAAGCATATCAAACGCTTGATAGCCGTTTGTTTAATCGAGACTACAAACTGTTTGTGTTTTGCACTGCCTACAAATCCTAACCGATTGCACACCCCTGCTGTTCAAAAACTGATCTAACATGCCTACGAAAGGAATACAAAATAACAAATGACTAAGTAAAAAGCCTGTTATCATTCAAAAAGAGCCGTTCAAACTCAAAAGGACACTCTCTAAAAACTCATTTGATTCAACCATTTTAAATGAAAATATTGTGCATGTTATGTTTTGTTGGTAGGTGATATTAGATAGAGAGATAATCAACAACTATTTAAAAACCTCTTTTGTACATTTTTGAAAAGAGGAAGCATTTAAAACAAATTTGTAACGACTGGTTCAAAATTATCGAATAAGCCTATCCTGAACCGATTTTGATCAAAAAAAGATTATTCTTTCATTAAAATGATATGCTCTTTCAAATTTGACACTCAGTTTTTCATCATCTCACAACAAATTTATTTGTGTAGCGCCCTCTATACCAAAACTCAACTATCCCTTTAAACCTGCTCTAACGGTCACGCTAAGACCACCTGTCTATATACATTCCTCCGATCTCCTTTTAATCGGATTTAATTTACAGGATTTTACGAGGTTTTACTGTATGAATTGTTTGATTATACCTTGCACTGTTTCCAGGTAGAGTTCACCAAATACCTGGAAGAAGGACCTGTAGAAGACCCCTTGGATGACTTCACTGATGTTGTTGTAGTTCGGGTACAGGATGGCCTGAGATGCGATGCCGTATGACAAGAGAAACACGGCCAGGATACCGATGAAAAGGCCAAGATCGTGCATCTGTTAACAACAGAAATAGAAGTATATTATGGATACAAATGTATAACTAAGGTCCACCCATTCGGCAACCAGACATTTAACTCCGTGAATTAGGAAAAAACATATTTTAATAAATGTTTAAAAAGTATTCACATCCGTTTAGAACTCCCCAACATTACTCAAACAAGCATTTATAATGAATTACCAATTAAAATAAATAACTAAAATGTATAATACATTACCATCTTTCCGATCATAAGCAGCTTTGGAGCGAGTTTCTTTAACCCTAAGAAAGCCTGCAGCACTCGGACAAAGAACGTCATAAGACTGAAACACATGACGATGCGAGCTGCTTCGAGAGTTGCCGGGAACAGCCGAAGAACGAAACCAGTCCCGAATAAGGTCAGACTCGCCAGATCAATCCGGTTCCACACACTGTCCATCCACACACAGATCTTCTTCCAGCAACCCTTCGCCTCTTTGTCTTTAACGTCAGTGATCTATCGTATGGAACATATGGAATCAAATTGTAAATTTTAAAAGTTGTGTGTTTATTGTGTGAGCAATGCACAATAATTTGCAGTTGTATTGTTTAAGGACTATAGTTGAGTTCGCCAATAAAACTGTCAACTCTTAGTTTATTCTAAAATTTGACTCCAATTTTTCAAAATAATTAAGTGTTCGAATATTAGATGTTGCTTGTAAGTATCGGCTTCAATGGTGGTGTAGATAATACGTTTGGTTTGCGGTTGCACCATGTGAGAGAGGAGAATTGGAGAGTCCTGAGAAGGACTGTTAGTATTCTTTTTAGGAATATTATCACTAAAATTGTCACTACGTGTATTTATACCAAATTCATTACAAAATTGCATTGGCTAAATGTTCGTCATTCAAGAATTCAATATTATTGTATCTTCACCACTGAATAAATCTAGACCAAGATGGATTTCTCCAACATTGTACAAGGCTATCGACTATAACAATACAATTCATATTTACACCCAAAAAACTATTTGTTTGTGGCTCTATACATGACTGTTTCCATAAGACGTGGATCAATTGTAAAGTGCATGTAAATTTGCGACCACACATGATTTAATTCTTAAAATCGTTGTTTCACTTATCAGCCCTGCAGGATGATGTTAAGGCATACATAATGCAAACACTAATTGTTATAATAATAGTTCATTGAAGTAAATCTTAAATGGAAAAGCCACAAAGTACCTGTATTATTTGTTCAAAGCTGCAGTCCGCAACCCAAATGATCAAGATCCACTCAGCAATGGAGATGGTTTCATGGAAGCTGATGAGCATGACATAGCTGAAGAGGAATAAGAACGCGACGTATGCTATCTGCGGAGAAAGTATCAAGGATATACAAAATGCAATATTTGCCAAGACCCATGTTCCCGATGTCAGTCTTACTTTTGGTATTATATCTGCGGATTTCGTTGTCTTTCGACTCGGTCTCGGAACAATGTTGGACTTGTTTAGGCTTAGGGAATAGACGTCGAGTTTCTATAACGCTCGAACATAATTTTGACCTCTACATATGTGTTTTGTAGATTTAAATAGCCTGCAACATATTAGAAGTCCGTGTGTCTCAGTAAAATGATGCTACTATCGGAACGTTTTTGTTGAAGTTCCGAAGGAAGTCTGAAAAATAATTAAGCATATTAACGAGGAATAAACAGCCTTCCTGATGATTTGTAATTAAGCTCAATCGGGTTTGACAGTCGTGAGATATGATCGATTGTTCGTAGTACACCGAAATCCACTCGAGGCCAATTTGCGTTCTATAAATTGTACGACTGACCAACACTGGATTCTTTTCGAAACCAGAAAAAATGTTAAATACGTTACGTATTGTGACAACTTGTCATGCTCTGTTTGTGTATGTTCGCTTGCCATAGGCAAGAGATACTTCGGAATTGAACATCACGGCAGTTATCGTGTCATTATTTTGATTAGTTTACGAAGAACTCGGGAGAGTGTGGTGATGATGTTGAAGTAGTCACACGTAACAGTATTCATAAATTCGACTAAATGTTGTCCTTAGTTCATCTCTTTCGTAATAACTAGAACTACGAAATATGTACCGATTTATCTAACGAAGCAATTTTTTTAATCATTAATGCGGGGGGGGGGGGGGGGGGGGGAGTGGCGGTCAAAAATGTTGGTGGCCCGAGACCAAGAGATCCGTCAAATTTTCTACAGATCGACTTTTTAAGTTGTGTCCTCGGCTATGATGGTCGAGACCGCTAAAAAGTGGACTCAATACCCTTTAGAAGTGGAATAGAATGGTTTGAACCCCCCCCCCCCCCCCCCCCCCATTTGGCCTCAAAACATCGGGTCTTCGTAAAGGGGGGAGGGGGGGGGGGGTTGAACGTCCCAATTACCCCCCCCCCCCCCCCGGGTACGCCTATAGTTGCCCATGATTCTTCGCCATACAGGGGTGTTGTGAGAACCACTACTTTGTGAACGTTAATCTTTTTATACGCTAATCTACCAGCAACAAATCTGTCAATATTAAAAACAGACCCAATGTTTAGTTGTTCTTTGGTCAATATTCAATCGTTATAACTCAAAATGGAAAATAAAGGCTAATGTTTGCAAGAAATAATCAATACCATCTTGCTCTAAATACGGATATCGACACAAATGCATATAATAGTAAAATCGCATATAATCAATAATAAATCGGCATCCTTCGAAGCAAAATATGCATTGTTACTCCTCTAACATGATCAGATCAGCTAAGCAAACAATTTACATATTCATTTTGTATCGGTCGCACGGTATTAACGAACTCATGTTTTGGTTATGTAATAACCATTCATATAATATTAACATATTGTATTACGGTAATTACGTAGGTATTGGAAACTAAACAAACCAACCTGATATTAATTGTATATATTATAAAAGGATACAGACAAAATCCTTAAGCAAAGGTGATTGTACACGATACTGAAAAGGGGAGACTGTTTAATTAATTCCGAATTAAATTAATAAATCTACCAACCATATGAAGCCTGAACTTCACCAGTGGAGACGTGTAAAACCAAATCAAGGGTGACACGCAGTTAAGAAATCCTTCTTTGGCCTGCTTTTCAACCTTCTCCACTAAAGGAATTTCTTCGCTGTAAATGGAAAATATAATATCATCACATTACAGGTTAGCAAAATGTTAAACCTGAAAAACGCCGGAGACATAATGGAGACCCCATACGCGAATTACACAAAATTGGTTGTACATACCATGCATAATGAAGCCGAGAGAGCATTGTTTTGTCTTTGCATGTCAGCCCTTTCCATAACAAGATCATTGTATATCAGACTCTATCTGAACAAATGAATTAATTAATGTAACATTGTAATAATCATAACAAACCAAGATACATACATTTATACTAAAGGGATAGTTGAGTTTTGGAATAGAGGGCGCTACACAAAATATTTGTTTGTGAGATAATGAAAAACTGAGTGTCAAATTCGAAAGAGCATACAATTTTAATCACAGAATAAACTTTATTTGATTAAAATCGGTTCAGGAATGGCTGAAATGTCCATAAACATAACCATTTGTAATAAATGTAGGGCCCCACAATTATCAGATAATTCTGAACCAGCCGTTAAATGTTCTTTTTAATGCTTCCTATTTTGTTAAATGTACAAAAGAGGTTTTTGAATAGTTATTGATTATCTCTCTATCTAATCACTATTTAAACAAAACATCACATGCACAATATTGTATTTAAAATAGTTGAAACCAATGAGTGTTTAGCGACCACCCTCTTGATTTTGACCGGCTCTTTTTTAATAACAGGCATTTTACTAAGTCATTTGTAATGTTTTATTCCTTTCGAGGATGGTGGAGTAATAGATATTAGTTTGTAATGTAATGGTGCAGGCTTTGGTTACTAAAATTCAGTTTGACCCAAACTGTACTCTCTTTACCAGAACTCGACTAACAATTCAGATGATGATAACAAATAAGGGGAGGGCCAACATCGAAAAAGTGGCTTCCTTAAGGACATAGGTTGCCAGATCTCCACAACAAGTTTAAACCAATTGTATTTGCAAGTATTTTTAATGAGACAAATTAATTCAGAGGTCTACCTCAACAATTTTGTTGCGAACACCTCCAAATCCAAGATGGCGTCCAAAGAAGTAGCCGTTTTGACTTGCTATAGACAATTGGCGAGATTTCCCAAACAACACTTGAAATAAGCATGATTTTCTAGTCATATTAAAGAAAATAAAATGTCCTATATTCTGATACCAAACACAATGGGTTTCAGGATATGTAACACGGTCATTTTTAGCACCAAACTCAAATTTTAGTCCTTTTTTCTCAAAAAATGAAATTATTGATTTACATAATTCTGCATATATCAATAATTGCACTAGGAGTTGAATTAATACTTTTCAGAAAACTGTCCAGTTATATCAGCAATACTCTGTGAAAATTTCACGTGTTTACCGTATCTGAACCAAAAGTTACAATAACTGGAAGTCAGCATTTGATATCGACAAATACAGCAAATTTTTACGATTTCGAACACTATACAGGGTGCCCCAAAAATGTAATTCTTGTTTACGGACTTTATTCAAGAAATGCTCCTAAATAATGACATATTGTTTGTACCCTTTTTAAGCAAAACCTTCAGTTTTGTTCTTTTATGTCATACATATGCCGCCATCGGTTTGCAATACACGAAAACAGAGTATCGGAAATTTCACTGCAATAATAAATCCATCATGCAAAGTGCACTATTTAGTGCAATATTCGAATGGGAGGCGCTCGTCCTTTACAGTTGGATCGACCATATCCGGATATATGTTTATAACATGATTATTATTCGGAACACCACAGTTAGCTAGACTTTTTCAGGGTTCGATGAAAACTTTGAATAGGCTATTAGATTTATCTTAGAATAACTTTTTGTACCACCGTGTACATTTGTTACCATAGTAACAACAACAACAATAGAAATACAATCAATCATATATCTGGCTACTACAAGCCGCATTATGCACACTAATTTTCGCGTGAACATGGAGAAAACAAATCACATGTGAAGTAACACCCTTTACCTGCTATTTTTAAGTTTTTAAAATAAATATTTGTTGATTTGGTATTTTTTTGTCCATAATCGGCTGTTGTTACCATGGTTACACGAGTAAAGTGTAGTGCACAATAAATAAAATATTCGGCTTGCTGAGGCTTTTCGGTGTTGTACATATTAGTTTAGCAATTGAGTTTGTTTTGTTTCAATACTGAGTCAGACAATTTGTATAGACCTTTATGGTCTCCAGGTACATGTAATATTAAAGATATGAAAGGCATGCAGGGTGTATACCTTGCGATCAAGATGGTGTTCGAATCTAGATACGCTCTGCACATATTACAGTATGTCCCGCATATTGTGTACTTCAGTAAGACACTTATTCAAGATAATGAATATGATCTTGACAATGTTCCAAACACATCATGGACACCCATGTATGATTCGAATTCACAATAGGCATGGCATGCGCGTCAGTATGCAGCTGACTGGAATGCTCCTTGTGGAGTGGAATTAAGTTCATTTTTAGCGCTTGATTTATGATAAATGAAGTTAAAGGGATAGTTGAGTTTTGGTAGAGAGGGCGCTAGACTACTGATTTTTTTTGTGAGGTAATGAAAAACTGAGTGTAAAATTTGAAAGAGCATAATATTTAAATAATAAAATCATCTTTGTTTGATCAAAATCGGTTCAGAGACGGCTGAAATATCCATAAATATAACAATTTGTAATAAACCTGGGGCCCCAGGTTTATTAGAGAATTTTGAACCAGCCGTTAAAATGTTTTTTTTAAATGCTTCCTCTTTTCAAAAAGTTACAAAATAGGTATTTAAATAGTTGTTGGTTATTTCTCTATCTAATCACTAATTTCAACAAAGCATCACATGCACAATATTTTATTCAAATTGGTTGAAACCGATGAATGTTTAGAGAGCGCCCTCTTACGTTTTAACGGCTTTTAAAAAATAATAACATGATCTTTACTACGTCATTTGTAATTTTGTGTTCCTTTCTAGTTATAACTATTAGTTTGTAATGTAATGATGCAGGTTTTGGTTACTAAAATTCAGTTTCACCAAAACTGTACTCTCCTTACCAGAACTCAACTATCCCTTTAAACAAATACAATACAGACACAACATATACACGGACTACATAATGATGGTGGAATATTCATCATATTACAAGAAATGGTGTGTTCATAACTGGAATTGAAGGTGTCCCGAGATTGACGCAATCATTTTGAAATACAAATCCTATAATTAAGGTTACACATTTTTGAGACACCCTGTATAGCATGAGAATTCATGCAAAACTACCCATTTTGTGGATATCAAATGCTGACTTCCAAGAACTATAACTTTTGGTTCAGATACGGTACACACTTGAAATTTTCAAAGAGTATTGTTGATATAATTGGACAGTTTTCTGAAAAGTATTAATTCAACTGCTAATACAATCATTGATTTATGCGTAATTATGTAAATCAATAATTTCATATTTTGGGGGGGAAATGCCTAAAATTTGAGTTTGGGGCTAAAAATGACCGTGTTACATATCCTGAACTCCACGCTGCCTGGTATCAGATTATAGGAAATGTTCTTGTCTTTACTATGACTGCATAATAATGTTGATATGAGGTGTCGTTTGGGAAATCTCGCCAATTATCTATAGCAATACAAAACGGCTGCTTTTTTGGACGCCATCTTGGATTTGGAGGTGTTCGCAACAAATTTGTTGCGGTAGACCTCTGAATTATGTTGTCTCATTAAAAATACTTGCATTTAAAATCAGTTTAAACTTGTTGTGGAGATCTGGCAACCTAAAGTCACTTTTTTCGACTTTAGCCCTCCCCTTAAAAGCTCGAAAATCTGCGGAATGACTAGATGAGGCTACCCATTTAACCCTATCGAGCCCAATGATAATTATTTCGGTCGCCACGTTTTGTGATTTCTCCCACAATGTCATCGTTTTTGTATTACCCCTTTTTGTTTCCGAAGTTTCTTTTCAGTTTTTTAGCATTAAAGGGTGACTAAATTACAAATGCATGATTACTTTTGTTGATCTGAAATAATTAATACATCACATATCTTTTGACTTTTTGATGTACATTTTTGTCATATTTTTTATATTATTTTTTCTATTACTTTTATTCTACCTGCTAAGCTCCACGCCTAAAAAAACCCTCCAGCGGCAAATGACTTTTGTGACATCATTATGCCAGTCAACCATCAGTCAGCTAGATAAACATGAACAAAAGACAGTGGTATGTCCTCACCCACTGAGTACCTTATTGCATTAGCATTGCATGTTATCATTGAATCCCTTCTTTTCATGGTAAGTGGGCATTGTACATAAGAACATGCGATGCTATTGTGAACTGGTAGTCAGTTGATGGGAAGGGACATACCAATGTCTTTTGTTCATCTAGCTGACTGATGACTTGACTGGCATATGACGTCAGAAAAGTTATTTGCTTCTGGATGGGTTTTTTTAGGGGTGGAGCTTAGCAGGTTGAAATAAAAGTAATAGAAAAAAATATATAAAAAATATGACAAAAATGTACATAAAAATGTACATAAAAAAATCCAAAGATATGTGATGTATTCATTATTACAGATTAACAAAAGTCAACATGCATTTGTTATTTAGTCACCCTTTAAGTATACTAATATGTAGGTATATACCATTATTATTTGTTTATATCAAGTAAGTTAAAAATTATACTTTTACGCATGTTCTGAGCGAGTCATTCGTAATCTTAAATTCACACTACATTCGAGTATCGTTTTCATAGGGGCAGATATTTCTATACAATTTGGTTTACTTATCTCAAACCCATGCTTTCGTCTTCTTAGGGCGAGATATTTCTATGCAACATGGTTTACTTACCTTGAACCCATGCTTTTCCTAGAGCGCAGAGCATTCTGAATGGCAAAAGATAAAAACAGAGGCCACGTTAAATTGTCAATTATTGATGTTTGGAAGGCATGTTTACAAATACAATCACAGAGAAGATGATTTTGGACGTTTTTCCAATAAGTTGTTAATCAAACTTAAAGGGACTTAGTAACATTGTCCAAATCCTCAAAATAAAATTTTCATTCTAGCGGTTCCCTCATACCTTGTTGTATTCGTATTAACAATAAAATCATGGGACAGGTTTCGGTTTTTCAAATTTCCCTTTCGTTACAAAGATATGTACGATCGAAGTATTCAGATAAGAAAAACTCCGGGCGAGTTTTTCTTCTGTGTACAAAGTGAGTGCAGTGAGTTATTGAATATCACTTTGCATTTTCGCTCATTACTTGGCCATGCAATGTCCATTTGACTTGAAATGTTCACACAATACCCTGTGGGCATATGATATAACAATAATATACATTGCATCAACCATTCATCACTTTTTGCACATGTCAACAAAGTTACTAGATCCCTTTAAAGTCATACCTGTAAAGTGTTCAAATCCAAAAAAATTACTTGGAGCGTCCTCATTTTCCTTCTACCGTGTTGTTTAGCTTATGGTAAGAGAAGAATAAAATAGGGTTGGATTTTTTCAAATGTCCCTTTAGTATGAAGATAGTTATCATTGAAAATCATTATTTCAAAAGCGTTGATCAACGCTTTTGATAAAAAGTACAATTGCCTCAGCTGAACACGTCCGGCCAGCGCGCGTGGGAAATCTTCCCGACCAGACATGTTGAGCCGATCGAGCGCGCACAAATTCCATGAATTCGAATTCCGTGCGGTCTGTATACACGGGTGCGGATATCGTCAAGATCAAACGGATGAATATTACTGCGACAAATCTACGACAGGCCATCAGTATTCGGTGATAAAATATGAACTCAATATTCGTTTTTTTTCACTAGGTAAACAGTGTTCGTTTTCTTTCAAACTTTTACAAATCTTTCGATTGTATTTTACAATGATATTGATGTAGGATTGAAGTCTCAAATGTCATTTTGTGCAATATCTGACACTTTACAGGTATCACTTTAACTATGAGGTGATATTTTATCACGAGTGTCGGGAAATTTAAAAAGCAACAAAAAACAAAAAAGCAACTCCTCTCAAAATTGCTTACTGAGATATTCTGGTTTGAAGTCAAAACGCTTCACAAATAGTGTCAAAAACCGTTAATTTTCAGTCTATCATTAAAATTGAACCCAAGTACTTTCTAGATCACGGTAGTTCCTACTATTAAACAGTGTGGTGTACGTACCTCATTGAAAGGGACGATATAGGCAGCTAGCGGGAAGATCGTTGCCAGCCAAACCTAAGTAAAGAGTGGTTGAAATATGAATAAACAATACAATATTGTCACAATATACTAGTGTGCATTGTTTATTGTATAAGGCCATATTTGTCTGAATGAGATTCTCCTGCAAGTACCCAATATGACCCATTATAAAACTTAAGAAGTGTTTTGTGTTATTTTAATTAACGTATACATTTAAATCCAATTTAAAATTAAAATAATTAAAATAAACGTTCGTTTGTTTCCGAAAGAAAGGTTTGTATAATGCATTCACTTACTTTATTGATTGACATTCTGATTTAAAATACGCACGAAGATGAAATCTATCAATAGATCCAGATAGGTTATCTAAATATTTGACACAAATATTTTACCCGCCAAGTTCCGATTCTGGTAGCCAGATGGCCACACCACATTTCTTCGAGCACTCGCTGAACGCTATTCAGAGATGAGAACTTGAGGTTTTCGGGGCCGGTCAAGCCAACCTCAATACACGACAAACCGCCCCAGTTACCCCGGCACTCTTTGAGGAGGTCCGCAGTTTTCTGTTCGTTGTCATCATCGCATTCATCTATGACACCTACCGCCATATTCTCCAGTTCGCTGAGGGATAAGATAAGAACAGCGAATGATAGAACAAACCCGCACGCACCACAGTCATGATAGTATTCAACAGAGTGTAACTTATTTGACTTTAAAGCCACGGAAAACCACGGAATCGTTATGGGGAAAGAAATACATGACACTACAAGAATCACGTATACTACTTCTTCTTCTTCTTCTTCTTCTTCTTCTTCTTCTTCTTCTCATCCTCCTCCTCCTCCTCCTCCTCCTCCTCCTCCTCCTCCTCCTCCTTCTCCTTCTTCTTCTTCTTCTTCTTCTTCTTCTTCTTCTTCTTCTTCTTCTTCTTCTTCTTCTTCTTCTTCTTCAGTTCTTCTTCTTCTTCTTCTTCTTCTTCTTATTCTTCTTCCAATTTTAGTACAGTCCACTGTTAGCAGAGCTTACTACTCATGATACGTCGTACATAATGATAAGTTCAACATGACCAGTGTTGTAACGTTTCGAAGTAATAACATAATGATGATTTTTGTATTCAGAAAATGACCCCCTATTTCTTAGGGTTTCAAGTACATTTTCAGGAAATTTTGCCTCTTTTTATCGCAAAACAAGTACAAAGTGGCCTTTAAAAGAAACCCATATTTTTGCACTTCAGGTACATACCTTACAAAGCCCGTCTATTTTCACGATTTCTAGTTCACAAACAAAAAACTAGTACCCTTGCAAAATGTTTTACATCTCGCGAACATTTTCATGCATGAAAATAAACCATGTAGCCATCACAAAAACATACCTAAATTTCAAATTTCGCGAACATCGTCTTGAAAAAAATTGTCACGTAAATATATTCATCATCTTGGAAAAAAACACCTATTTATGGAATTTCGCATAAATCGTTTAATTTCCTCGTGCAAGTAAATATCGCGTTCACATGCGAAAAAGACCAATTTTCACAGGAAATTGTGAACGATCATGCGTGTCCACGGCCAATATGTAGTGACACCACCGGGTTCTTCCTTTTCCTTCTTCTTCTTCTTCTTCTTCTTCTTCTTCTTCTTCTTCTTCTTCTTCTTCTTCTTCTTCTTCTTCTTCTTCTTCTTCTTCTTCTTCTTCTTCTTCAGTTCTTCTTCTTCTTCTTCTTCTTCTTCTTATTCTTCTTCCAATTTTAGTACAGTCCACTGTTAGCAGAGCTTACTACTCATGATACGTCGTACATAATGATAAGTTCAACATGATCAGTGTTGTAACGTTTCGAAGTAATAACATAATGATGATTTTTGTATTCAAACAATAATTTTTAAAAGCTATATCATTCATTAGTTAGTGCTATGTCCGGTTTGTTCCAGCAAGCACTGCGGGCACAATTTGTCACGAAATTTGACGTATTAACATTCGAAACCATTTTCATAATGAAACTGTAATATAGTAAAGACCATACTGTATCTGAATCGGAGGAGTGTCAGATAAAAATAAACATGAACTTATCAACCCTTGTCAGTTTGTGCACATTCAGCTATTACAAGTACTGGGTTCATTTTTTGTTGTCGTTTTAAGTTTATTGGCGTTCTTCATTCATTTTGAATATTTACGCCATCCGGATGTTCCGGTTCCGGATGTTCCGGTTCATTTAAACGTACTCCGCAGTCTTGTTCAAGGATGTACACTCGTCCGGGTATCTTTTGGAGTAAATCTTGACCATCTCCTTGAGGATATCGGTGGATATCAATGCTGTAGCTATGGGCTCGTTGCCCTTACTCCAGAACACTTTGGCCATCTTGAGTTGATCCTGAAGCACTGCGTACATGAAGAGCTTCTGGAAAGGTTCCGGTACAGGCTCCAATTCCGGATGTTCCGGTTTAGATTTATCTTTCTTATCTTTGCTGTCACTGATTAGCCCTGCAATACACACACGTACGAAATGATTTATGATTCATGATCAATGATATCTCTTTGCTGTAATCGATTAGCCCTGCATAACTCATCAAGGACGATGGCCCACATATTTGTGGTTTGGTAGTCCTACACTTCAGCAAGACAATAACTAGTTATATGAAGTGTACAATGAGAAAGAGCATACATTTCCTTATATTTGTAGGCCTTTTGTGACTTTACCTGCTTTCATTATTTTTTAATGATTTGTATTATTGCATAAATTGCTTTACTTGAATAAAATAATTTAAATTTGCAACACATTCATATTTCATTAAAAGGTAGAACAAAATTAGGGTTTGCCAATTTTTAAAGGAAAATAATGATAAATTTTGCCTTAAAATAGCTCTCGTCCTTGATGGGACAATACATATGTACGAAATGATTGAGGATTTATGATCGATGATATCGACATTGACCAATTGAGACAAATGTCGATCGTCATGTCTTTATGTCTCTTCCACGCTTCGTGACAGTTTACATGTCTTTTTGTTCCTAAACTACACTGCAAAGATGATTTTGGCGTGTGTATACAACAAATTTGCCAGCATTAGGTTCCCAAATTTGCTCATAAAATAGTTCACGTCTCACGTTCCCTGGAACCAAAAGTGTTACAAGTATTCGGTTATTATAGAAAAGTAATAAATTATAGAAAAGAATCATTTTCAAGGTTCATTTTACCAATTGATTAACATGTTTGTTAATCACAGGCCCCGTTGCAGAATGAGATGCAATCGATGCAATCGATTGTAAAGTTGCAATTAATTGTAAGTCCGATCATGTGACCAAATGCGCACATCTGATTGGTTCAAATGCGCAAATTGTCTGACTTGCATTCAATTGCAACTTTATGTGTATGTTCTTAAAAGCATTACATTTAAAACTCAATTGATATGAATGATCTGAATTGAGTAAGGTTGAGAAATATTATTACAAAGAATAATATTATTTCAACAATTATCACGATTTGATCTAATTCACAAACTAAGTTGGTTAAATTAATTTTGAATTTCAAAATCCTGATCAGTTAATAAGCTCATCATTGTGTGCACTAAGCGTTATCGAGGATCGAACTTCAAATAAACAACAAGGTACCACGGCTTCTTTGCGTTCATCTTTAGAATACGAGCAGATGTGAGTTGTGACCCGGGAGGGGGGAGGGGGGGGGGGGGGGGGGGGGGGGTGGGGTACACGTGTATATTTGCAATACGGGTATGTGCCGCCTCAAAGACCACCTTTTTCACAGCCGATTCGGCCGGTCCTAAAGGTCTCGTTTTCATTTTTTGTTAGGCTGACCGCCTCTCCTTAGGGTCCCGTTTTCGTTTTTTTAAAGGCCGATAGCCGCTCCTAAAGGTGTCATTTTCATTTTGTAAGGTTGATTGCCGCTCCTATAAGGGTCTCATTTTCATCAAAAACAAACACAAGACCTTGGCCTCGAAAATTGTGACTCCATATGTAGTAATTCCTTGGGTATACTGGCAAAAAAATACTCAAAACAATTTGAAATAATGGTAATTATTTATGCTCAGTCAACCGTATAGTGATATATGTATCTGGTTTTCATACAAAATGAATATACATTGTGAAACAATTCTTGGTTATGTGGAATGATGATGAGTTGTTTCTGGAGAATTACTTGTTGTGTTATGTTTATGATACCTCCGCAATCCCAGTGTGCATTATCATACTGTTTTTTTAATGTTGTTCATTATCTAGACAATGATGATAACTTACTTAGGTTAGAGAGCTTTTCTGTGATCTTGTCGATTCTTTCCACATGTTCCAGGGAAGTAGGCATACCAGGTTCATTTTGCGCACAGCATTGCAGCTAGTTTAAGATTCCAAATGATAAACATGGAAGATAAGCAAGAATATGGTCATAGTAATGTCTTTGTTGACTTGTGCCAAAACTGATGAAGGGTTGTCAATGTGTATTTCTGTGATCTAATATGACTACTGAGTGATGTGTGAAAAGTCCATGATAACTGAATGCCATATATGGCCGAGTGATGAGCAATAATGTAAAATTATAATATACAACTCATTGTACTCACTTGTAAGAAGGTTGAAATTCTCCAATGGAGAATTCCAAGTCCGAACACTTTAATTATATATATCTTTATAACGAAAAAGAAATTTGGAAAACCGAAAACGGTTCCATGCTAAGAACTGTTAGTTATACAAATACAAAAAGGTATGTGGGAACCGCTAGAGTTCCAAGTAAGTTTTGTGGAATTGACAATTTGACCATAATGATCCGATCAAACTAAGTTCAAAGTGACCATTCACTTCATCAGATTTCCAAATTGTATCAATGTTATATATATATCATCGTAAGATTCTTCTGATTGTTGTGTGAACGTTTTTTCGAGTCAACTTTTTTTTTTTTACGATTGATCAAATTTATTGAATTGTCCGTTTGTAAGGTTTGCATGTCTCTTGTATTAAAAACTAGTACAAATGTTATTCGAACATACTATGATATACTCTTAGTTTTGTTTATTATAAACGTACGGTGACATTAATCAGTATGCAGCATATTTGTAAAGAAAATCTTGCATCATTAACGTGTCACGGAAAACACATTCAAAATGAAACGAAGTAGCCTTCATCTAAGTCTGAATGAATTTTAACGAGGTGATGTAAACATGTAGTCAGATTTCTATTTCATAAGAAAGACTGCTCAATGTTTATATTTTGTTTTATTGCTCTCACCTTGTTTGTAGCAGTGCACTGGAAGGGCGAAAGGCAACAGGTGTGTTGTTGATCCTAAGACGAGTAAGAAAGAATGGGGACAAACGTCAAAGACAGCGAGAAACAGAAAAATTAGGTTTCAATATTCGATATTTAATAGTTAAGGGGAGGCATCAAAATTGTCACTGCCGTCCTACCGGAGAGTCCAGCTTGGAATGCATGTATTTTTTCGCGCCATCATTCCATTGCGGTCAGAACGCATTTCAGGAGAGCGCGTCGCGCACATTGTTCACACCTGGCCACTGCGGGATCTAGCTACCTCCCGCTAATGTTGACGCCTTCCATAAATCTATGTTATTCAATCGAAATTTTCAAACAGAAATGTAGGCGTTATCACAATAAAGAGAACTGTTAAATAATCCTTTTCAAAAATACAATAATTTGTTTGCCTATCAGCAACTATTTCAGTTTGTTCTGTTTTAATAATATTAAGAGCAGTCCAGTCCAAGTCTTTCCCGGATAGTCGGGTGAGTCGGGTGGCGCCCATGTCTATTTCTAATATCCTGAGGTTACTCGTCTTATATGTAGAAAGGGGCTATATATCTGGGTATGGTTCCAATGGCGTATTAGCTACAGGGGACACGGGGAAGGGGGGTACCCATGCCCTAAATAATTTCACGATAACAATATAAAACATGTTGCTTGTAAGTATCGGTTTCCATGGTGGTGTATATAATACGTGCGGTTTACGGGTACACCATGTGAGATGGGTGGATTGGTAAGTCCTGAAAAGGACTATGGTAGTCCTAGAAAGGACTGTTGGTGTAGTTCTGAAAAGAACTGTGGTATTCTTTCTAGGAGAGTTCTAAAAAGAACTGTTTGTAGTCCTAGAAAGGACTGTTGGTAGTCCTATAAAGGACTGTTGGGATAGTCCTGAAAAAGACTGTTGGTATTCTTTCTTGGAGAGTCCTAAAAAGGACAATTGGTAGTCCTAGAAAGGACTGTTGTTAGTCCTAGAAAGGACTGTTGGGATAGTCCTGAAAAGGACTGTTGGTATTCTTTCTAGGAGAGTCCTAAAAAGGACAATTGGTAGTCCTAGAAAGGACTGTTGATAGTCCTAGAAAGGACTGTGGTATTGCGAGAAGAGGGTGGATGGTAGGAGGGACTCGACGTTTCGAATAGGTTGACTATCCGTCGTCAGGAGACTCCTGACGACGGATAGTCAACCTATTCGAAACGTCGAGTCCCTCCTACCATCCACCCTCTTCTCGCAATACCACAGTCCTTTCTAGGACTATCAACAGTCCTTTCTAGGACTACCAATTGTCCTTTTTAGGACTCTCCTAGAAAGAATACCAACAGTCCTTTTCAGGACTATCCCAACAGTCCTTTCTAGGACTAACAACAGTCCTTTCTAGGACTACCAATTGTCCTTTTTAGGACTCTCCAAGAAAGAATACCAACAGTCTTTTTCAGGACTATCCCAACAGTCCTTTATAGGACTACCAACAGTCCTTTCTAGGACTACAAACAGTTCTTTTTAGAACTCTCCTAGAAAGAATACCACAGTTCTTTTCAGAACTACACCAACAGTCCTTTCTAGGACTACCATAGTCCTTTTCAGGACTTACCAATCCACCCATCTCACATGGTGTACCCGTAAACCACACGTATAATATAAAACATATGGGGTGAGAAATCTTCAAAAATTAAGATATAACTGTTAAACATCCCTTTGCCACTCTATAAATGGCGATCTCAGGGGCAGAGGGTTCTAGAAACCATTTTGTTTAAATCTGATATTACCGTAATAGGGTTCACGGGTATGATATATCAACGGCAATGTATTCACGGCAATACAAACCGAACTTTCATTATATCTTGCTACATCCAAGAATTAACAAAACGTTTGATGAAATATTCTGTAGTCTGATTGTAAGCTAATTCAATTATACATGAGTGTCATTATAATAACCAAGGATGTAGTAGGCTTATGTGAAAATGTAAATGTAAGTTCCTTACTGATTTATAAGTTTAAACATACATGCACTCAAAAAACAGAAGTGCTGTTTTTAGCACTTGGAGGGCTACATTCAGCACCTTTCCGGTGCTCGCATAGGGACAGCACAGCCTGTGCTGGTTCTGCACTAGAACACGTGCCAGTTTAGCACTACTTCAGAAGTGCCGTTTTAGCACTTGGAGGGCTACATTCAGTACAAGCAAAAGTGCTAGTAAAACACTTCAAGTGCTACAAATCTCACGTGCCAGTTTAGCACTACTTAAGAAGTGCCGTTTTAGCACTTGGAGGGCTACATTCAGTGCTAGTTCAGCACAAGCAAAAGTGCTAGTAAAAACGGCACTTCTGAAGTAGTGCTAAACTCGCGCGTGTTCTAGTGCCGAACCAGCACAGGCTGTGCTGTCCCTATGCGAGCACCGGAAAGGGGCTGAATGTAGCCCTCCAAGTGCTAAAAACAGCACTTCTGTTTTTTAAGTGTATGTTCTTTCGAATTTCACAACTTTAAACGGTCCATACGCGATCGACCACAAACACGGTAAGCAGCCAAAATAAGTTATCTTTTATGACTGTGCATGTAAATATATTTGAGTGGAATTTCTATAGCACAACGACGTGATCTAGATCACACAAACCGCAGGTTCAAGTGCAATTATGCCAATTCATTAACACACAGTACATTTCAACTGCAACATGTGCACTGCATTCTCATTCAATATGCACCTCCAAATAAATTACGAACTAACTATATTGATTTAGAAACCTCAACACACTGGTAGTTTTCATATTTGTTGATTACCTAACTCCACTCAAATATATTTACATGAACAGTCATAAAAGATAACTTATTTTGGCTACTTACCGTGCATTTTGTGGTCGATCGCGTGTCCTGCTTGCAGCTGAAAGACTCTTGGCGTGGCGCGACTTGTCGAGCATGCACGCAGCGACCGGCGGTACAAAGTGCACGACACGTGCATAATTAGCACGATGTAGTGCAGCATCGCACCAGCACTTTTACAGGGCAGCACTTCAAGTGCAAAACGAGCATCTTGAAGTTCAGCACTTACTTCCAGCACCGATTTTTCAGCACCTAATCATTTCGCAGATGTAATTGGCAGGTGAAGTGCTAGAAGTAGCGCTTCTAGTGTAGTTGAAATAACCAATACATGAATATCCCAATAACGGAGTGTACATTTCGAAAACAAACATGTTACAAAACATATTTAAAATAAGTAGTAATCCAAGAAAAATTCAATGTAAAATATGAGTCTGGTCGATTCGGGCAAAGTTAGTAGATCCCTTTGCTAAACAACATTAATTGCGTTGAAATGTATCTTACATCTGTATTATTGCAGGTGGTGTTGTCACAAGACCCAGTCTTATCCTTGAGCCAGTCCCAGCACTGTCCCAACGTGGTGAACGTAATCTCTCCCTATTGCAAGTAGATACAATCGTACAATTATTGGATTCATATCATAACATATATATTGTATCAACCACTTATCATTTTTGCACATATCAACAAAGTTACTAGATCCCTTTAATGTATGTTTGGTTAAAGTCATACCTGTAAAGTGTCCAAATCCACGAAAATTACTTGGAGCTTCCTCGTTTCTCTTCTACCGTGTTGTTTAGCTTATGGTAAGAGAAGAATAAAATAGGGTTTGATTTTTTTCAAATGTCCCTTTAGTATGAAGATAATTATCATTGAAAATCATTATTTCTAAAGCGTTAATCAACGCAATTGAAAAAAAGTACAATTGTCTTAGCTGAGAACGTCCGCATGCAGCACCCGTGAGAACATTCCGGAGATTGAACTTTGAGCCGAGCGAGTTCAAATTCCATGAATTATACTACGTGTGTAAAAATACACGGGTGCGAATATCTCAAACGGATCATTCATTACTGCGACAAAAGTATGGCAGACCATCAGTATTCGGTGATAAAATATGAACTCAATATTCGTTTTTTTCACTAGGTAAACAGTGTTCGTTTTCTTTCAAACTTTCACAAATCTTTCAATTGTATTTTACAATGATATTGATATAGGATTGAAGTCTCAAATGTCATTTTGTGCAATATCTGACACTTTACAGGTATCACTTTAATACAAATATAATGGACCATCAAATGATTAATTTGTAATTATTGGTCAAACGTTAGTCACCCAACAGACCCACAATCACACTTATATAGTGTTCATTCTTATTTGAATAACCCTAACGCATCGTATATTAATTATAAACCAATAACATGTACAGAGATAATTGAAATTGTGATGAATATTTAGAATAATACAAGTCCCGGGTTTGACTCTATTGATATTCGAGTAATTAAAAAAGTAATATAATATTAGCTTCTCCATTATGTAAAATATTTCATTATAATGCTAAATATGTTACTCATTGCGGAAATAGTACGTTAATAATATCGCTAATGATATTCGTTTGTCTCGCAATGTATGGTCAACAAGGAATCTAAATCGCACTGCGCCTGCCGTAGGGTATAAATACCCTTGCTTACATCATATTTGTATCACCTGACGAAGTGTTGCAGCGGCGCACGAAACGTCGTGATCTTTAGATTCCTTGTTGACCATACATTGCGAGACAAACGAATATCATTAGCGATATTATTAACGATATTTCACTATAGTTTAGAACAAGGTATATTTCCAAATGAGATGAAAACAGCCTGAATTACTCTATTTCATAAGAAGGGCCCAAAATATAACATGAATAATTATCGACCCATTGCAATACTTCCTATGTTTAGTAAATACTTTAAAAATGTATTTACAGCAGATTTATGTAATTTGTAATGAATGTAATGTATTATTTCAATGTCAATAAAAGCACAAGAAAGAATACCAACAGTCCTTTCCAGGACTACCAACAGTCCTTTCCAGGACTACCAACAGTCCTTTCTAGGGCTATCACAGTCCTTTTCAGGACTATCCTAGAAAGAATACCAACAGTCCTTCTCAGAACTTTACTAATCCTCTCCTTATACATGGTGCAACCGCAAACCACAAGTATTAAATGTCAATATGGTTTTTGGCAAGGACACATCCACTGCAAAATTACAATTAGTGCAAGATATACATGAATCGATTAATAAAATAGATAACTTATTGTCCGTGTTTATTGACTTAATTAAGGCATTTTATGTAATTAATCACAATATTCTTATTTGTAAATTATTACATTATGGTATAAGAGGGCTTTCCTTGCAATAGTTTCAGAGTTACTTAGATACTCGTCAGCAATTTACACTATTAAACGGAAATAATTTAGAACAGAAACCAGTTGAATGTGGAGTTCCCCAAGGTTCAATATTAGGACCTTTTTTGTTTTTGGTGTATGTAAATGACAATTTACTTCTTTTTTAATATCTACTTTTTGCTGATGATACGTGTATTTATATATCTGGTAATACTATCCACTATGAATGTACAGTTACAACTTATAGATAATTGGATGCAAAGCAAATTACTTAATATTAAATATTGATACAATACAATTTATGATATTTGGTAATTATAGAAAAGATACTTTGAATGATTTACAATTATTTTATAGAAATATTCCTATGCAACATATTGATGAGTTTACATTTGTATGTGTTATAATGGATGAAAAGTTAACATGGAATCATAGCACCTATCTCACAATTATGTAGCAAATTATATAGTGCAGAATATTGGTATAGTCAATAAAGTACGTTTTTTGTCACATGATGTTTTTATATTTAATTCATTACATCGCATTTAAGTTACTGTTGGGGTTTTTCCTCACAATTTAATTTAAAGCGAATATACATTCTACAAAAAAGAGCAATTCGAATTTTTCTCATTCTCAAGATTTATTTCCAACCAAACTATTATTTCTATAAAAAAAAATCTTTTAACCCAATCTTTAAAAAATTAATTTTATTTGAATAAAATGGAACATAGTTATAACACTAGAAATAAACATTCTTTTCATCCGCCCTTGATGCGTACTAAAGGAACAAAATTAACTATGTTGTATGATTGTCCAGTTATATGGAATAAATTACCCGATGATATAAAAGCTTGCAAATCTTTTAAATACTTTAAAAGCTCATACAAACGGGTACTATTGAATAATTTGACAACGAAATGCCGTCCAATGAAATACAAACTACTTTTTATTAAAGGGGACCACCAGGCAAAGAACAACACATTATTATATGTTTTGGTACTGTTTTGTGATATCAAATAGATACCCAACATTTTGCAAAGGGTTGTGTAATTCATAAACAAAGCAATTCATTTCCACCACTTACGGAACCACTGCTATTTACTGGTTTCATACGGGCCAACCATTGGCGAGTGCGCCAATGGTATTCACGCGTACGTTTGTAGACAATAGATTCCCGGGCGATTCGTTCGCTCTGCACACACATCGCAATTCACCGCACGCATCGCAGTCTAAGCAATTCAGACCGCATGAACGCATGCTTTAGAATGGTGATGCGTTTCCAATTATATATTTTTTTTCTGGAAACATATTTTTGTGAACTTGTTGATGGAATGGAATACTAAAGATGTTACCTTTCTTTAATAAGAATATTAGTTTTGGGTGGTGGTACCCTTTAAGTTTATCTTCTCTTTTTTCTCATGCCGGAGTAGTCTTATTTTCCCCCCTTGTACAGTATTGTGAAATTGGTATGTAGACATATATCTTGCTTTAAACCCATGTAAATTGTGGAGCCTTTCTTGACAAGCCTTTGGCTTATACTGGCTCCACAACACAATTCATTTGTATGTATATTTTATATTTCATGTGTGTTTTGTATGTGGAAATTAATTCAATTCAATTCAATATGAACATTATAATGCTCAACAATATAAACAATAATGATAGGGCCTTTCAAATAACAATAATTCACCCATGACATTTCAAAGTATGCTTTTAAATTAGGATTTATCTACATTAGTCTTATCCTTATGTAATACATCATAATGAATACTTTATAACAAGTAAGAAAGATAACTAGCATAAAACTACGTTAATAGAAGAATAAGATTATACGAACCTCGAACTTATTTTCGGAACTACTCATAAGTTTGCCGATTAGCGACTTTGGATCCATCTACAATGAGAAATAAAACATGTTTTGATATAATTTATAAACACCCACCGACATAATTCCTTCATCTTTTCATTTACACGACCATCACCGATATCATCCATTTTAAAACTGTTGTTATGCTAAAAGAAATATTGTATAGGATGAGGTGATTTTTTAATTAACCAGTTTCTAACTAGATCCGGCAATTCTCATTGAGGTAATACGGGGCTAACAGGTTCAAGTAACTAATCGGTTAAGAGCATTGGAACATACATTTAGTCAACATCAGCAAAGTAATGATCTTGTAATAATCGAGGGTTTGAGTTGTTTGTAAAGCTAAGAGCACTCAACCTTTTGAAAACAAAACAAAATATATGCATGTATTTCACCACACAAAATGTGAAAGATCAATGCATGGATAGTACTATAGAAGTCCTAGCACTATCCAGTGTAAAGCAGGACAGTGCCACCACAGGTAAACGCCCATTGTCTTCTTGTCATCATGTTTCAAGCGGAAGTTCGTTTATTTTCGGACATAATATAGAAAGAAAAAGGTTATTTAAAATCAAAGTTGTTTATGTTGAAAACAGAAAGCATTAAACAAAAAATCGAGTAAATGTAATATTAAACGTTGCGCACAACCGAGGAACCGAAGTTTAAACATTTAGAGTTATGCTTTAAAACAGTTTTCCTTTCCTTTTTATCTTTATTCATCCGCTTCGAAAATTAAAAAAACGCTATAATAAATACGCGTAACAATTTTAGTAAATTCCATTCCATTAAAGGTAGAATATCTATTTTGTACGCATCACGAAACTCAGAAAACATACCGTCAACCGCAGAGATACTAAATGCCACCAGTTCCTAAAATTCTCCAGTGATTCATGAAGCGTGAAAAAACATCTGCTTTTTAGTTTAACTCTCTCAACATGCTCAAAGTCGAGTCTGTTTGAGTAACTTTGATTGTGCTTTACCAAACCAAAATTGGCGTGCATGTTATCACGCACCAATGATTAAAAAAAACATAAACATTTAAAAAAAACCTTCATACATGAGAGCACACACCTGACACGAACAATGAACTTGATAATTGATTACAGATGGCACTTCTTGTGTCACATCATATTAAGGAAAGCTTTTTGTAACTTCTACCTTCTTGTTGTTTTGTAACATTTTTGATTTATGTCTTTATGTGATAGTTATTTGGGTCGCAGGCTAACAAATTTAAATCCCAGTTTTGGTTGTGAAAATTGCATTGTATGTAGAAATTTAGAAAATATGATATAATAGATGATAGAACCATATAAATTGATGCACGTAGACAATGAACATTATACTCCAGACCATTTTAGAAACAAAGTATTGAGAAAATTGTAATTGTTCATATTTAAAAATATATCATTTTAATTGCCGTAGTTTGAAATATAATGTTGATGCACTTTTGAACAATATTGATGATATACAAGATACTACGACTATCATTATAGTTGGTCTGTCACAAACATGGTTAAAAGAAAATAAAAAGTTGTATGTTGATATCCCACATTATGAGTTTGTTGGACATTGTCGACATGAGAAAAGAGGAGGTGGCGTTGGATTATATATACGTGATACCATTCGATTCAAAAGAAGAATAGACCTTGATATATTATGTGATTGTGTAGAGAATACATTTATTAAGATGTTTACAAAAAAAGTGAATAATTGTAGTGATATATATAGGCCCCCTAATCAAAGCTACCAAGATTTTAAAGTTCAAATTCAGTCATCCCTTGATATAATTTCACTTGAGAAGAAAGAGTGTATAATAATGGGAGACTTTAATATTGATTTGTTAAATGAAGAAAATCCTTCGTCTCATGATTTTGTGAACACATTTCTTTCATTTTCATATGTTCCACAAATAAGTAAACCAACCCGTATTACTGATCTTTCAGCGACAATAATTGATAATATATTTTATAATCACACTGAAAACGTAGTAAAAGCTGGAATTATAAACACTGATATTAGTGACCATTTATCTCCATTTATGATTGTGCAATTTGGTAGTGATGAGCCTGATGACTCTTTATATGAATATACTGTACAAAGGTTGATTTTAGTGACAATAATATTGAAATATTGTGCACAATTAGATTCAATTGATTGGGAAAGTTTGAATAATATACGTGATGTAATTAAAAGATATGATGTATCTGTATTACTCTATAAACAGTTATATGATACATATTTTCCAGCCACTAAGGTCACAAAGAGGGTCAGGAAAAATCATGGAGAAACCATGGTTATTTAAAGAAATTTTAAAAAATGTATTAAGCGGAAAAATATTTTATATAGAAGATATCTTAAAAGTCAATTAGTCAAGAAATAAGAAAACGATGGCTCTTTGAAAAGAGCCATTTATTTATACGAGTGACTCAAATTGGCAACGCACTCCTGCAAAGTTGTGGACTACTCCCCATACATACACAAAATTTCAATTTTGTTCAATTTTCTCAAAATGTATGTTTACCCTTCGTTTGAGCTCAACATATGTTTTGTACAATGCATTTATACATGACATATCATGAGTTGGGGACAGTGGCGTATCCAGGATTTTTTAATGAGGGGGGGGGGGGGGGGTGATTTTCAAGCCGAGACCAAGTACCTTCAAAGTTGAAAACCCCTCTCAGTGGGGGGGGGGGGGGGGGGGGGTGTCCGTAAACAATTTTTCGAAGCCGAGACCAAGTACTTTCAAAATTTTCGAGACCAAGACCAAGTACCTTCAAAGTTGAAAACCCCTCTCAATGGGGTGGGGGGGGGGGGGGGGGTGGTGGGTGTGTCCGTAAACAAAAAATCGAAGCCGAGACCAAGTACTTTCAAAATTTTCGAGCCCAAGACCGGAGATCTTCGAACATTTTTAGGGCCGAGACCGGGTTTTAGTCGTTCGAGACCAGATTTTAGACGGTGAAGTCCAGATTTTAAACGGTCGAGAACGCTTAAAAGTAGTCTCGAGACCGGCAAAAATTAGAAAAAACAGCAATTTTGTGGTCAAAGAGTGGGGGGGGGTTTGAACCCCCCCCCCCCCCCCTGGGTACGCCTATGGTTAGGAGAATCGTAAAGTGTGACTATGAAGAAAACTGTAAAAATGGGAACATTTGTGTCCAAGATATATGGGGAGTAGTCCACACACTTATCAGAGTGCATTGCCAATTTTAGTTCCCCATAAGAATAAATGGACATCTTCAAAGAGCCATAGTTTTCTTGTTTCATGCCCGATTATGCTCTAACTTTCAGAGATTATTCATCATAATCTCTTCAAGTCTATGAAAGCAACATTTTGCTTGGGTTTCAGGGGTTACATTGCCCTTTAACTTAATTATAAGTTATTTATTTAATGGAAAGCAGTTTTTAAATATTGGAAACTTAACTTCTAATATTTTTGATATTTTACTTGGGGTTCCCCGGGGATATAACCTCCGCCCACTTTATCTTTTATTATACGTTAATGACTTGCCCAATGTTAGTGATGTTTTATTATTTGTTCTATTTTGCAGACGACACAAGTCTTTTTCTTGCCGGAAATGATCCACGTAGTGTGACGCTTTTATTTAATAATGAGTTGGAAAAGGTTTATTTTTGGTTTTGGGCCAATAGATTATTAATAAATTTGAGTAAAACAAATTACATAGTTTTTAAAATAAAAAATAAAAATGTTTAGGTAAATGCGATAAACGTGTATATTGCCAATAATTAAATTAATATGGTAGATTCTGTACAATTTCTTGGATTAATAATTGATAGTAAATAAACCTATAAATCAATTATCACGAAATATATCTTGTGTTATTGGAGTATTAAATATAATTAAGTTCATGTAACCTTTATCTGTCCTTGCTAATTTATATGATACAATGATTTTGCCATATTTAACGTACTGTAACATTATTTGGGGTAATTGTGCTAATTATCTATTGCAACAATTCTTGTTTTATTACAAAGACGTGCAACTAGAATAATATCAAAATCCCCGTATCTTGCCCAATCAAATGTTTTGTTTAGTCAGTTAAACATTTAAAATATTTATGATTTACATGTTATACATATTGTTGCTATTTTTATGTTCATGCACATGAAAAATATTTTACCAGAAAAATTGTAATAACTTTTGTATTGCTCAAAGAAATATAAATAAATATGTGACTAGAAATGCTGATAATCTTTATTTGCCCAATAATCGTTCCAATTTGTATAGAACAATGATTAAATACAGAGGGCCTCTTGTATGGAATATGATGCAACATGATTTGAAATATTGTTTTTCATTATCTACTTTTAAATGAAAATATGAATCATACCTTATTAATCATGCATTGTAATCAACGATTTATAATTATATATATATATTTGTTTTCTTTTTTAACTGGATATAAATTATTTTATGAAAATTGTTGAATTCCTGCCTGTATGTATGTAACGTCATGTTTGATATTCTTACAGTAGTTCATATATAATAGGAACATAGGGATCAGCCTAAATAGGTCTACGGCCTTTGCTGATCTAATCCCCACACCCATTCTATTGTATTACTACTCTGTCTGTCTAGTATTGTGTTAGTTCCTTTTATTGTATTGATTGTTGTTTTATGTTTTATATTTTATGTTTTATGTTTTATGTTTTATGTTTTATGTTTTATGTTTTTTGTTTTGATAGGCCCCTATATTTGAAAAAAGGCGTTATATTTGAGAGGATCCCCCCAGAAATACGAACCTGTTTGTAGAGCTCTTCAAGCTTTGCATAGGTCAGGAGGTCATCGACAGAGACGCCTTTTTCAAGAAACAACTTCACAAATTCTGGCTTGTTATTTCTCACCGCCTCTATGAAGAGATCGTTAAGGCTGCCCTTCTGTGCGAATTATAAATAGAACATATTTACAGGTTATATATTATGATATGCGTAATTATGATACATCCTTCAGTATGGACAAACACAATGGACACCCATTGAGTGTACAGCCCTTGTCACAATAAAATCCCAAGATGATTATGTCGGACGAAATGTACATTTTCTGTCGTAGTTACATTTCGAACGACATGAGAAGTTGTCGTGGAAGTGGAGTCACAATAATAATAATAATATTAAAATTACTACCACTACTACTACTATACTACTACTACTACTACTAATAATAATAATAATAATAATAATAATATAATCATAATAATAATAATAATGTTTTTATTTATATAGCGCTTTATATGATTGATAATCATCTCTGAGCGCTATATATCATACTAATAAACTGACCTCCAGCTGCTGCTTGTCAAGGATTTCCCTCCCAGTGTCTACTTTGCCCCAGATCATAGCCAGCTTAACCCTTTCTTCCCAGTGAATGTCGTCTTGGCCTGTATTTGATTTAGAAAACATATTAGTGTAAAAAATCACATGGGAATTTCTGATATGTTTGATATCCAGAACAAAGGAGGTTGTCCATAATATTGTAATTGTGTAAACAGGAAAAAATAGTTAGCTAATAAATAATTACATAGTTAGCTCAATTTAGTGGGCATAGCGAGAAATCCTTAATACAACTATTAAATGTGTACAGGAGAACAGGTAAAATTACCTTAAAGGGATAGTTGAGTGTTGGTCTAGGGGGGCACTTCACAAAATATTTGTTGTGAGATAATGAAAAACTGGCTGTCAAGTTTGAAAGAACATACAATTTTAATGACAGAATAAACTTTAATTGAACAAAATCGGTTCAGAAACGGCTGAAATATCCATAAACATATTTTTATTCAAAAATCCTTCACCAGGGGATATTTTTAAATATTTTTAAAAAATGATTAAAGACTACTTTGAAAAAAAATCTGAATAGGTTTTTAAAAAGTTGTTGATGATATCTCTATTGAATCATTATTTTAACAAAACATGAAATGCACAATTTTGTATGAAAAATGGCTAAAACCAATTTTTTTTCAGATAGCGCCTTCTTTAGTTGTAACGGCTCTTTTTGAATGATAACAAGGGTTTTACTTAGTCGTTTGTAATTGTGTAAACTTTTCGAGCATGGTGAAGTTATAACTATTATTTTGTACCGTAATGGTGCAGGTTTTGGTTACTAAAGTTAAGTTTGACCAATACTCAACTATCCCTTTAATGGCGGTCCAGGGGGCGCAGCCCCCGGAACATTTTGTATTTGGGCAGTTTAGCACTCTCAAGAAGACTATTGTATCAAGTTTCACATAATGAATGAGAGGGTGCAATATCCTTTCATTTTAATGTTACATGTATTATATTTTTGAACCCCAAATATAGGGTGGGGGATAATTATACAGGTCAACACCACCTCAAATATTGTGGGTGATATATATCCCCCTATCCCCCCCCCCCCCCCCCCCCCCCCGGTGATATAATTAATTGTTATAGTTTAAAGGGATAGCTGAGTATTGATCAAACTTAACTTTAGTAACCAAAACCTGCACCATTACGGTACAAAATAATAGTTATAACTTCACCATGCTCGAAAAGTATACACAATTACAAACGACTGAGTAAAACCCCTGTTATCATTCAGAAAGAGCCGTTACAACAATTTCAATTTCAATTTCAATTTCAATTTTATTCTTGCTTCCAACAAAACATTACAAATGAATTATTACAATTTATACAAAATAGAGATATACATATTGGAAACAACTCAAGAGGGCGCTCTCTAAAAAAATGGTTTTAGCCATTTTTCATATAAAATTGTGCATTTAATGTTTTGTTAAAATAATGATTCAATAGAGATATCATCAACAACTTTTTAAAAAGCTATTTAGATTTTTTTCAAAGTAGTCTTGAAGCATTTTTACAATTTTTTCTAAAAAGTGAAAATATCCCCTGGTGAAGAAATTTTGAATAGAAATATGTTCATGGATATTTCAGCCGTTTCTGAACCGATTTTGTTCAAATAAAGTTTATTCTGTCATTCAAATTGTATGTTCTTTCAAATTTGACAGTCAGTTTTTCATTATCTCACAAACAAATATTGTGTAAAGTGCCCGCTCTACCAACACTCAACTATCCCTTTAAAGGTATCCAGTAATCATATTAATTTTGGCTAGATTGATCAAACCCATTTGAAACTCTAGTGGTTTTTTAATGCCATACTCTCTTCATCGTACTTATATATATGAAACCATGCTTTTTTCGAAACGTATCTACGTATCCACGTATTTATTTAAATATAAGGTTTTGTTTTAATTTGTATATTATTATTATCGAGATTGTCACACATACAATTTTCGCTTGAAGAAAAGCATCATATACACCGGCATTGGTATGATTAGTTCCACTGGGTTAATCAGACAAATCAAGATGAATTGGTAAATGAATACATGAATGACCTTTTAAAAGGGCTCCAAGAACATATCCTTCAAGATCCATATCCTTGTCCGGTTTACAGAAGTTGAACAGGCTTTTGTACTTCTGACATTCTTCCAGCTTCGAAATGTAATCTTTCTCCTTGTCCTGTTCACCTTCTTTGAATTCATCTTTATCATCTATCAGCTTCTTCTTCACCGTTTCCTCCCAGATACTGAGCAGGAAATACAAAGGATCTCAGTAACATGCATTTGGAAAGATTCGGTCTAGCTTAAGGAGTACTTAGGACAATCAATGGCCTCACCTCTAAATGAAATAAACGACAAGCTATCTAAAGAAAATATTACGACACTGTCGAGATGTCATCAAGACAAGTTAGGGTATGAGGGAGCCTTAGGCTAAAACTGAATTGGTTGTGCATACATGTATATCGGGAGAGGAAGTGGACTCACAACTATTGGCCCTACCCTAGCATTACCTAGCTCTCATTTTGTGTGACAAAAGATTTTTTATTTGAGCACAGGCTACCATTCCCATGGGACACGTGCCCCACTTTATCCCCTGTGCTGTATGCATCTATAGCGTTTGTATGTTTTTACAGTCATTTTCTAAATGTAATTATATGGGGCAATATACCATCTGGGGGAGGATTGGTTTGAGCTCGATTGTATTTGTTTTGCTTACCCCATCAGATGAAAGCTTGAAGAGGAAATTTCGGTACACCAACGAGAAGTGTACAATTTTCGGAAATAATAGTCCTTATAAAAAAGAACACTCATCGCTCTGATCGTTTTCAAGAGCCGGAAAAAATACGAATGGTAAAGGCTTTGTGCATTACAAGTACCTTCTTGGCTGGTCAGAATGTATGACAATGTCTAGGATATCGGCCAACCTTCCTGTACCCTTCACGATTACGATAGTGGTCTTGTTCTTGGCTGCCACCAGAACCGCGCACAGAGCTCGGAGTCCTCCGTTCAAAAGAACGCATACATTGAAATCTGTTTTTTGTTTGTAAATAAACATTAATATGTATTAACATTTGTTTAAAAATATGAATATGAAATAAATTGTACACTTACATATTTTAATTCAATTTCAGGAATTAATGGATAATTTTTGGAAAAGCAATCACTCTTAATACAGTTCTGACTGTCGCACTATATCAGGGAGACGGAAAAGACCTGGGCTGGAATTTATTTCTTATAGTGCAATAATTAAGAAATTTACTTAGCATTTTTTAGGCTGAGAACTCGACTTTTTGACTTAATACAGTATTCGGCAGTCACGTGACAATACTCCTTCCCAGCGGCAGGGTCACGTGACTGATCCAACGCCAAGTTATTCGAGTTAGTAGGCTGAAGAAGATACGTGGATACGCATCGTAAGCTACTTTGGTTGTATGACTTGGCTTAATGATTTTGTTAATATAGATAACCATGATCTACTTTACCAATTAAAAGACGCAGAATGTTATTGCCGATATAATTTACATAAATTATGAAACCTTAATAATCAAGTCAGATTTAAGGGGGAAATCACATTCAGTATTGTCTACCCATGTGACTATGAACAGACGGAAGGGGCAGCCATGGGCAGTCCGGTCTCGGCTGTCGTGGCCAACCTATACATGGAGAGTTTCGAAGAAAAAGCGCTAGACACATGTCCCCTCTCTTGCATTCCTCCTGTTTGGAAGAGATACGTGGATGATACCTTCATCATAGTCTCCAGTTCTGAGACAGATAATCTGCTCAAACACATGAATAACCGCCAACCATCCATCCAGTTCACATTGGAGATGGAGTGCGAAGGGAAGATAGCATTCTTCGACACTTTAGTTCACATACACGACAACCATAAGCTCTCCACCTCAGTCTACATGAAGTCTACCCACACAGACCAGTACATAGCGTTTGACTCTCACCATCCCGTATCGGTGAAGAGAGGTCTAGTGAAATGTCTATTTGACAGAGCATCACGCATTGTGACAAGTCCACAACAGCCATGCAAAGAGCGGACCCGTGTCCGCAATGCCCTGAGTCTTAACGGTTACCACGCCGTTTTTTACACAACACCAAGAAGAGAACGACAGAACCAAAGGATCAGAAGGAATACAAGACTTTCACAGTCTTGCCGTACATTGATGGGGTCTCCCAACAACTCAGGCGCCGCCTAGAGAGCCATGGCATCCGAACGGTCTTCAGATCAGATACCACCCTACGCCAGCAACTAACACGCCCCAAGGATCCAATTCCTCAACACAGACGGGACGGCATCGTGTACAACATCCCCTGTAAAGGATGTGATAGATCCTACATCGGTGAGACTGTCCGACCGATATCAGAAAGAATCACCGAGCATAAGAGGGACGTCAGGCTCCGTCGAACTGACAACTCAGCCGTAGCCGAACATGCTTGGGACAACCAGCATCAGCCAGACTGGGACGGGGTCCAGTGCCTTTCCCAAGAACGGCATTGGTACACACGTAGGGTAAAAGAAGCTATACATATCCGCCTCAATCCCAGTAATTTCAACAGAGACAACGGGATGGATATTCACCCGTCGGCGATATTTTTTTCTACGAACTATTTACAATTACCTGAATTGCATTTTAATGGATGTCACGCCTTTCGCTGAATCAACAGAGGCGTTACAACATATACTGAAGTAGTGATTAATCATGCGAGCTTTTGCTACACTTCAACATCAGATATCTCTTGAGGGAAGACTAGTTATGGTCTCTATATTTAAACACAAACCTAACAAATATCTTCAATCGATTTCAGTAACAGTTAAAGGCCCACGCTCAGGGGTAACTCTCAAACAAAAGTGCTACCCACCCGTGTCCATCAACCTCTGAAAATGGACCCTAACGTCGAAAAAATCAACCTCTGAATTGGACCCTAACCTCGAAAACTTGTGCACCTGAAAAAGTATCCTTTTAGTGATTTTGTTCTAATGAGTGCTGAAAACCAACTCCTTTGAAAGGAAAACGTCGACGACGCCATATAGCTACAATTTTGTGCACCTGAAAAGGGTACCCTTTTTCAGGTTTTTTTCTAATGATTGCTGAAAACCACCCCTTTTTAAAGAGAACATCGACGCCGCCGTATAGCTGAACATGATACCCTTTCGACGCTTTTTTGGACGCGGGTGCGTAGCCAGTCATGTTGGGAGTGCAAACGCCGTCAGTTTTGCGACACCATTAGGAAAATATGTTAGCAATCTGAGGCGATCAGAATCCTGATGCAAGGCCAATTTGAAGGAACTCTATTCAGAAATCTCGCATTTTAGGGAGATCTTAATACCATATTTCAATTTAAACCATTGTTTACCATTCCAGCAACAGCAGCAATGACTAATCTAGCTATCATTAAATTGTTCTCATATCATAATTCTTAGTGAGTAGACGAAAATCGGCACAAATGGGTTTTTGTATTTTCTTATACAATGAGACATAATTTAGGATCCGCGGAAGGGAAATAAGTAAAACAAACTTTCCCTTTAATATGGTACCAAATGTGTATATTTTAAAAATCGCCTTCATATTTTAGAAATCATTTTCCAACTATACCATTCTTTCAGGGAAATATACTGTATAAGTTAAAAAAAAATTTATTTGATAAAAGCGTATAATATGTGGGGCGTTTCCCAATACTGTCATTTGGCTTTAACACTTTCGTAATTATGATAAAAAACTAAACAATAGTTCCAGTGTCCGCATTTTTACTATTATCATATTGTATTTTATTGATTCATTAAATTCGTTTCACTGGTAATTGATTTCTGTATTATACTATAGTGGAACTTACTGACTCCTTCCTCGACGAGTTTGAGTTTGTCGATGAGTTTAAACTGGAATTCAGCTTCGCGTCCAACCTTGTTTACTGTTCCATCGTCAACCAGTATGAAATGAGTGTGATTAGGGTCCAATGAGCTTTTCTTTGTGGGCTTGTATTTGCGTGTATCTCCCGCTCTCTGAAAATCAGACAAAAATAATTATCCTACCGACGGTTTTCCAAAGACTAGACAACGGATATCTTCTCAACCTGATGATAGAAAGGCGTCATAATTAGGATTTTTTGAGCAGGCACCAGAAGTATATTTTGATAGCATTAACAATGTAAAGGCTGTCCATGGGCGTACTAGGAGCAAATTTGTTCAGGGGGGCTGGCGTCTTTTGCCTGAATATCGGGGGGCAGTGATCCGAGAGAGCGGAGCGACCAAGCCCAAGGTCGCCAAGCGCCCGAGGGGGGTATGCCCCATCCCACAGTAGGGATCTTTTGCAATTTTCATTCGAAATAATGCAATCTGCTGCATACTTTGGAAGAAAATTTGATATACATACATTTTAGAAAGCAATATGGAAATGCCCAACAGTCCGAATGTAGGATGTAGATTGCCCGAATGTGGGATGTTGATTGCCAGAATGAGATGGCGAGTGCCCGAAAGTGATATATTGATTGCCCGAATGAGAGATGTCGAGCGCCCGAATGTGAGATGTTGATTGCCCGAATCCCACAAAAAGAAGAAGTGTGTTAATTATGGTGGTACCAATTCGGCAGCCTATGGTGGATGCAAATCTACAAAACTGCACAAGAAAGTTCTGGTCAAGATTGAAGCTCAGACAAGATGGAGAAAGGAGAAAAGATTATTACTCTAATAATTTCTTTGATTTCAGTGTTGTTTAATGATAATAATCAAATTGATGAATTGTTCAAGGCTCTTACAAATAAAAGAAAATGGACTATTTTGTACGTAATGAAACTGAGTTTATTATTATGCCCGCGCTCCATATTTTCCAATGGAACGCCCAAGGCATGGTTGGGCACCGTCCAAAACTTGTTTACTTTTTTAATAAGTCTAAATATAAATACATGTACCATGTAATTTGGGTACAAGAGACTTTGTAAGTCGGGAGCAGAATAATTATTAATATTTCCAACTATCAGTGTATAATTATGTAGGAATAGAAAAGGACAATCTAGAGGTGGCTGTGCTTTTTATATTTATGATACAATTATTTATGATGATTATGTTTGTGATGTAAAAATATAGGTTTTCCCGCTCAATTTCGCGATTGTGTCAATCCAATTGATAATAGGAGCAAACGAATTCGCGCGATTTGTGATCGCCGTACCAAAGCATCATTCGAATTCGTAAATAGTCGTTAAAAATCAAGTGAATTTGCACAAAGAGCATACCTTTTCATCAATGGTCATTCGAATTCGCGAAATGGCAGTTGACAGTTGGCTGCACATTCGCTAATTCGAGTGCCCATAAATGAACTTCTGTGTTTATTCACGAAAGCTTATGCGTATGCATGAATTCGCTTGCACTTATTCGGAATTTGGAAGACCGATACCAACGATTACGCGGTAATGCGTGAATTTGAATGACCCTTAATGAATTCGATTGAAAAAAGTGTAAAATTGAGCGGAAAAACCTATAGAATTACAAAGTATGTGTATATCTGGGGGCAAACAAAAGATTCATTAGTCAATTTTATATAACCCATTAAGAAATTAGATGAGAGTATTTTGGATACATACATTTTCTCACATGTAGTACAGAGTGACTTTGTAAAAATGGGAGACTTTAACCGAGGAGTTTCAAACACGAGGAGATCTATCGCCAGTTAATTTATTCAAACACATATTAGTATCAATGCATGAACAAAAAGAGTATTGAGGACTCTCGCTGATTTGATCACGATCTGTGATGCCGCCTACAAATCACTATGATGCGGTAAGAAAGTGATCGGTTTACACAAATATTTCTCTAGAAAGTACAATTTTGTATCTTTCAGATTTAAATTATTGTGAGGTATTAGGATAGTATGGATGAATATTATTATAGCTTCCAATGCACAAACATGGTAAAAAATTGGAGATACAAGGCAATAATCTTCGAATACAACTCCTTCTAAAATCCTGATTTTTCAAATTCCGCAAAAATCCTCAAGTCAAGTTTATGTTATTCGTAAAAACAATAAGTTGCATTGATAAAATCCCTTTGTTTGCCCTAATATGCAATGTATACACCACGTTTTAGCTGGGATTATGGGTCATTAGCGAAAACTTGGAAAATTTTTCATTCAGACATCCATTGTCATTGCTTGACACTGCAGGAATTCAGAAATGCGCCTCATTGTCATATAGCCTAAATGCATCTGTGGATTTACGCATAACTCAGTGGCGACATCATAGTTCGAACCTCATTGCTTTAACGCCCACAATACTCTTTGGGGCGGCTTATGCCGAAAGGGTGGGTAGCGTCGCGTCGCGTCGCGTTAAATGGTCGCGTTAAATGGTTGCGTTAAATGGAACGCGACCATTCGTCCAAAGCCCCCCCCCCCCCCCCCGGTTTTGCCGAAAGGGTGTGTTGGGAGCGTTAAGGCGCGTCAGCTCAGATAACGCTACCAAATGGCACATACGGGGGGGCTTATTCCGAATGTACGCGTTTAGAGAGGCTACAAGTTATATGCGTACGATGATGTGTACATCAAAGACGCGTCCGTAAATTGCGCCATTTCGATTTCTGAGTTTTCGTTTCGCCACCGCGACGAAACACGTGTTATCCTATGAGAGACCGACTTTTCCAAAAGATGGGATTTTATATCACATGTTTGATTTTTTGAACCGATGCGTAAGGCGTGCGTGCTTCGGATGTTGTACTGTAGTCGATGAAGCATTATTATTGCGTTTGTAAAATATATATGATGTCCGATTCCCACGCTCTAGTTTACTGCGTTCCGCGCATTCCAGGAAACGGGTTAGTATTTAACCGCCTTGTTAACGTTGTATTACAATAAAGCTTAGTTGCGAGTCATGTGTGTTTGATTGTGTCCCTGAAAGTATATAAAACTTATGAAGGGCCTAATTGATCAAAATACACATTTACTAAAGAGTCTACATCTAAGACTTGGAATAGTTTACCTTCGGAGTTAATTAATTTGAGTCTGACCCATAGGCGTACCCAGGGGAGTGGATTTGGGGGGTTCAACCCCGCCCCCCCCCCCCCCTTTTGACCAAAGAATGACTATTTTGGGGCTTGCAACGAACAATCACGTGTCACGTGTCACGTTCACGTTCACGTTTTGCGCCCTTTCGTGAAATAGGTCACCCAAGTCTACGAAGTGTTGGGTTACGTGACCCAACAGTTTGTTGATATACTATATGCAATTCATGAAAGCTCACGTAAATTGAAAGATTAAACGAGAACTTGTTTGAGCGCACTGACGGGGTCTCATATGAACGTAATCCCTAAATGGTATTACGTAGTATAATTGGTGCTTGCGTTAAAAAAAATTCTAGGTAAATTTCGAACCAGTCCTACCTATAATTATAGGCGTACCCAGGGGGCAGGGGGACGGACACCCCCTACTCCCCCCCCCCCCCCCCCCTTACATTATTCTCAAGAAATGTCTTGGTCTCGGCCTCGAAATTTGTGACCGGTCCTGGTCTCGGCCGCGATCATTTTCTACGGACACCCCCTACCCACACTCCCCCGCTTACTTAAATTTGTCTGACGAAATAGCCCCACCCCACCCCCCTCCCTACACCCACCCCTTGAACAAATCCTGGGTAGGCCACTGCCTGCAAGTAGCTAGTTCGGATGTCAAATACTTTAATTTATTTATTTAATATTGATTGGTTGGTGTGATTCATTGTTTCATTGATTGATTGATTGATTGAATAATGATCGACTGATTGATGGATTGATTGATTGTTAGATTAAATGATTGATTTGTAGATTGACTCAATTCAATCACCATAATCAAACACTTTTAATCAAATCATTGTTTCATTGGTCAATGCATGCACTCACTCACTCACTCACTCACTTTCACATGCATACAGGCCTCCCCCCCCCCCCCCCCCCCCTCAACTCAAAATGGAATTTGGCCAACTTTTCAATGAAGAGAAGTTGAGAAGTCTAAGACCCCTGTTACACATACCTTTTAAGTGGACTGAGGCCGCCTCCTGAGGCGGCCTCAGTCCTCCTGACAAGTTAAAAATAGCAAAGGTAGTTCCAGTATATAAAAAGAATGATCGTAAATGCATTGAGAATTATAGACCAATTGCCTTGTTGCCAATATTTTCAAAGATTCTTGAGAAATTAGTCTATAAAAGATTAAATGAGTTTTTGCTTCTTAATGATGTTTTGATCCCCCAGCAATTTGGCTTCCGTAAAAATTGCTCCACTACTATGGGTGTTTTAAATTTGGTAAATACAATAATATGTGCAATTGACAGCGGGAATTATTGCCTTGGTATATTTTTAGACTTGTCAAAAGCATTTGACACAATTGATCATAATATACTCTTAAGAAAGCTCAAACATTATGGTGTTCGAGGTATAGCTTTAACATGTTTAAATTGGTTTAAAAGTTATTTGTAAAATAGATTACAATTTGTTGTCGTTAATGGTGCCAAGTCTCAATCTAGCAATGTGAAGTATGGTGTACCTCAGGGATCTGTTCTTGGCCCATTGCTGTTTTTGATTTACATTAATGATATTATTAATTCGTCTCAATTATTTACATATTCTCTTTTTGCTGACGATACATGTTTATTATATTCTCACAAGAATATACACTCTCTTATGCAGTCAGTTAATACTGAAATTTGTAGACTCTTTACGTGGTTTTGTTGTAACAAACTGTTATTGAATACTGGTCAAACTCAATGTGTAATATTTAGATCTAGAGGGAGGAAAATCCCTAAAAATGTTCATCCCTTAGTTGTTGGTGGTCAACAGATCAATCGCAGTCAACATGTGCAATTTCTTGGTGTTACGGTTGATGAATATTTATCATGGAAAGAACATCTTGATAATGTATGTACTAAAGTGTCTCGCAGTGCCGGAGTAATATCCAAACTTCGTTATTTCCTCCCCCAGTACACATTAGTTACTTTATATAATGCTATTGTTATGCCTCATTTGATGTGTTGTAATATTGCTTGGGGTCACACATTTAGGACCCATGTACATAAGTTGCAAGTACTTTTAAAAAAAAAGTTGTTAGGTACATAACAAATTCAGATTATAGGTCACCTAGTACTCCTTTGTTTTTGCAACTACATATTTTGCCTTTTGATGAATTGGTTTTTCTTAATTGCTTAATATTTATGTTTAAATGTTAATCACTCCAGTATACATTTTTGACTGATGTGTTTGTGGAAAACTCTTCCATCCATCATTATCAAACTCGTCAGAGTAACCTTATCCATCAGTCATACGCCAGGACCCATACTGCCTTAAAATCATTTAGAACTGTCTGTGTTAACGAGTGGAATAAGTTACCCCATAATATAATTAGTAGTACTACATTGTCTCGGTTTAAAATATCTTGTAAAAAACACCTTTTCGACAGATTGCAATCAGGTACATGAATGTATAAATCAAGATGAGGTAGCCATGAATGAAGTGTACGTTATGTGTGTGTGTGTGTGTGTGTGTGTGTGTGGTTTTAACCGAAATAATTCATTATGATCAGGTGGGATATATAACAGATAGGAATATTGGGGAAGCGGTTCGATTAATAGAGGATATATTATTTTATTCTAAGCATTCCTTGGAGCAAGGGCAGGGTTTTTTGATTGCGGTAGATTTTGAAAAAGCTTTTGATTCCGTATCTCATCAATATTTATTGAAAGTGTTAAAATTGTTTGGTTTTGGTGATTCGTTTTGTTCTTGGGTGAAGATATTATATAATGGTATAGGCAGTTGTATTAGAATGGGGGATATTCCACTGGTTATTTTAATGTAGAAAGGGGGGTCAGACAAGGTGATCCATTGTCGCCCTATTTGTTTTAGGTTGCAATAGAATTATTGGCACATGAAATAAGGAGGGACAAAATAATTAAAGGGATACATTTTGGGGAACATGAAATAAGACAAGTATTGTATGCAGATGATATGACAATTTTTTTGAAAGACATAGACTCAATAAGAAGGTTGCAATATATATTTGAAGAATTTGAAAAAGTTAGTGTTTTAAAGGTGAATAAGGAAAAGACACATTTTATGTATATGGGTGAGGAAACTGGAAAACCAGATTGGCCTTTATTTGGAGAATTTGTTAGGGTAGTACAAATTTTAGGTGTTAATTTTTCAGTCGATTTTAGATTAAAAGATGATTTAAATTACAAAGAAATATTAAGTAAAATAAAAAACTTTTAGGTTGGTGGAAACAGCGGAATTTGACTATCATGGGTAAAATACATTTATTGAAAACGTATGCATTAACAAAATTAAATTATGTTTCATCCCTCCTTGTTGTCCCTTTATGGGTTTATATAGAAGTGGAGAAAATATCATTTGAATTTATATGGGGAGGGAAAGATCGTATAAAAAGAAAAATTATGTATCAGAATTATAATTATGGTGGAGTAAAAATGATTGATTTTGAAATATTTGTTAGAACGCAGCGTATAATGTGGGTAAAACGACTTTTATATGGCGAAAGAAATTTGGGATGGAAGTTATTTTTTGACTATAGCTTAAGCTCAGTTGGAGGAAGGCTAATTTTTTATGTGATTATGAAATGAAAAAGATGAAGTTTATGTTAAAGACTCCACCTTATTATTTGGAAATGTTGAAAGCTTGCCAAGAGATTAATAGTTTAAGGCATTTTAATGGTTGCATGAATCCAATTATTTTTAATAATAGGAACATATATATAAAGAATAAGATCGTTATGTTGAATCACATTATTGATAATGGACATGTTAAACCCGTTGCATATTTTTTGAATCATGGTATGACAGGTGAGAATTTGCTTACAATAATTGATATATTTCATGGGCTTGGTACGAACAGTCACGTTCACGTCACGTTCACGTCACGTTCAGGTTCTGTACCTTTTGTGAAACAGGTCACCCAAATCTACGAACAGTCACGTTCACGTCACGTTCAGGTTCTGTACCTTTTGTGAAACAGGTCACCCAAATCTACGAAGTGTAGGGTAACGTGACCCAACAATTTGTTGACCTGCTATATGCAATCTACGAAAGCTCACGTAAATTGCCGCTGGCGTTTTAAAAAATAACGTAAATTGTCATTGAGAAGAGACTAATGGCAAAATAGCTGGTTCAGGGCGAAGATGTCGTATAGATTATGTGAAATGAATGAAACAAAATGTACCATTCATAGGCGTACCCATGGGGGTGGGTAGGGGGGGGGGTGTACCCCAAAAATACTGTTTTGGCTGTTTTTAATTCACTCCAAATATCTACAGCTAAACCCCCCCCCCCCCACCCCCCCCGCTCAAAGAAATTTGGCTGACGAAATAACCTCCTCTCCTTTCCCTTTGAAAAAAAAAAAACATGTGTGCGGCCACTGCATGCTACCATTACTCAGTGTACTAATGATGCAGCTAATGCTAGTGAAACTAATACAATGGAATGTACCAATATATGTACAATAAAATGTAAAATTATATACTAAAGTATCGTGTATGGTGTAAGGAAAAGCGCATACACTTATCAAAGGATGATAATGACACAGCTAGACAAATGCATGCACACCCAGACACAATGGTAGCTAGTTATACCCTCCCATACACGCAAATTATACGTACACAAAAGACAAACATGTAATAAAAACAACAACAAATGAAAGTCCCCCTTTATAAAAATAGCGAAATAATTTTAACGAATAGGTTTGAGCAAAATAACTTTCTACACGTATTGATTACTTGTGTGTGATAATAAAATTCAGTGGTGTAGCGTGGTCGGACTGATTGGGGGGCAACAAAATCACTAGCGAACCCACGGTTTTTTCAAGGGGGTTTTTGTCAAAAAATGTGATGTTGGTCCAGGACCAGTCCCAAAATGTTGAACCTAGACCAGGACCAAGTAGTTGAAAAAATCCTGTCAGCGACGGGGGGGGGGGGGGGGGGTGGTGGTAGGCTTAGTCGTAATATTTGTTCGAAGCCTAGACCAGGACCGGTTCCAACAGGACCAGGACCTAGCGGTTCATAAAATCCTGTCAGCGGGGGGGGGGGGGGTAGTCGTAATCGCCGCGCCTTGCACAGGTACGTTTCATTGCGTGCGTGCATATCGCATATAGTGATCTGATGCGTCGCGACGATATCGACGAGATTCGAGAGCGAGGCCGAGGCACAGTTTGACGACGCGGCGATCGAGTAAATTGCAGGCTAGGCGCCGGATATTTTCGATGATATAAAGTGAGAATGTGAGTTTAGTTTGGTATATCATTATACTTTTCCAGCTGTTACGAGGACATGCCATATGCCCAAGCCCAAGGCTCGACACGGCTATGGCCCAAAGCCTGGCAGGACTTCGTAATCAAGGCTATTATATGCACTAGATATCTGCCTTATCATTATTGACGGCAGCCAGTGAATTCCAGAGTGCAGTGGCAGTGCTAGCTTGCATGATATTATGGCCGGTCTAGGCCCTAGGTAGGCCGGCTATGCAGTGGCAATCTTTGCACATGGCTCGTGCAGCCATAGGCTCGTGTCGAGCCTTGGGCTTGGGCATATGGCAAGTCCTCGTAACAGCTAGAAAAGAATAATGATATACCAAACTATACTCACATTCTCACTTTGTATCATCGTCATCGAAAATATCCGGCGCCTAGCCTGCAATTTACTCGATCGCCGCGTCGTCAAACTGTGCCTCGGCCTCGCTCTCGAATCTCGTCGATATCGTCGCGACGCATCAGATCACTTACATACAATTTTGTGTGTGCTGCGACAAATCCTTAAACACGCAATCCCCATAGGAATTCCATCGCACAAAAAGGACAAGTTGTGTCGTCGAGAATATTCTGGATGACGTCATTACTAGTCTTAGTAACAAGCGCTTTCACTTTTACAAATAATGATTAAACACTCACGTCACATTTTGGTAGACGTGACGATTCGAGTTTTACCGGCATGGAAAACGACAAATTGTTGGGTCACTTTACCGTGACTGTTCGTAGATTTGGGTGACCTGTTTCACAAAAGGTACAGAACCGTGAACGTGACGTGAACGTGACATGAACGTGACTGTTCGTACCAAGCCTATTTCATGCGATTCCGAGAGATTGGACAAATGATTTAGGTTTGATACAATTTTGTGAGGTAGACTTAATTAATTATAATATAAACTTACATATTTTGGAAAAAACATTAAGCTTTAAAGATGTACCATCAAGAAAAATATATGATTATTTTATTCGGGAATTGCAAAAGTCATATGATTTACAAATAAGGGATGGACAAAATAGTTATAATTATACAGATAAAGAACTAAGTGAATGTTTTTTTAGACCACGAATAACATTAATGATAGGGAGGCAGAGAGAGTTTCAATTTAAGTTACTGCATGGGGCAATTTATACTAAAGAACATTTATTTAGATCTGGATTTGTTGAAGATAATTTATGTTCGTATTGTAAACAGGAAAGGGAAACATATTCACATATATTTTTGTTTTGTTTAAATGTAAAATTGATATGGCAAGCTTTGATACAACGTTATGAGTTAGATGAATTGAAGGACTTAAATTGGCTAGATATATTTGTTGGACTGTCGGGTAATTCAAATAGAATAAAAATGTGTAACACTATAATTTTTATGGTAAAATATATTTTATTTGTATTTACAAAGAGGGTGTACCACCAACCATTGATAAAATACAGAAACTCTTATTAGATTATAAGGTTCAAGAAGAGAAAATAGCAATTAAAATGGGGAAATTAGGGCTACACTTACAAAAATGGGAAACAGTTAAAGTATAATAGGATTTCATTTGTAAGGCAGTATTCTGAAAATTATCTTTTCCCTAATATTGTATGAGTTGCATGAGCAGCGATCACTGATGTTACGCAGACCTCTCTCGTTGGTCGCGCTATGTTCAGCATGCGATCGAGGGTCTCGATCGTAGACTAAACGTATCCCAGAATTCCATGTTAGCCAGTCCATGAAAGTTTCCCAGATTAGCGCGCAGTATGACCCCCTGGCTTTTTGCGTAATGTGTTATTTTATCCAATGAATGCGCGTCTGGTAATTTATTCAAATGAACAAACTCTGACGTACTACCTCATTTGCATGGACTCATCAACTTATTTTCAAAAACTTGCTGCCGAAGGCGTGGCCTATCTCTGTGGTTAAAACGCTATACGCTTATTCAGTTGGGCTTCTAGTATTTCTATTGTATTTCTGTGCATGCATGCATGCACATACAACGCCGTTAACGGCCACGCGCAGACTACGAGCACAGGAACTTCAGGCGTATGCGAACTGAATGGTCCGCTGCGTGCAGCAGTTCAGCTGGAAATCAACATTTGTCAAAATCCACGCACGACACGTCTTTAGAAATACTCTAATAACAAGAAAAATAATGCAAGTGGTATGGTTGTACATTACCACAATGACAGAACTGCATATTATCGTCTCAGATTACTCTGAATTATGGACGTACATATTATAAACATAATGATTGAAATGATTTGATAAGGGGGTATCGGCATTTTCGTCGACATTTTTAAATCTCTTTGTGCGTGTACATGTCTAGTCTTAGTAACAAGCGCTTGCAATTTAAAAAAAAATCTTGATTAAACACTCACGTCACGTTTTGGTTAACGGGACACTTCGTGTTTTATCGGCGTGGAAAACAACGAATGGTCGGCCCTACACTTCGTAGATTTGGGTGACCTGTTTCACGAAAGGGTGCAAAACATGAACGTGACACGTGACACGTGACTGTTCGTTGCAAGCCCTATTTTGGGGGTTTGAACCCCTTCTTTACAATTTGTAGCTGGTCTCGAGAACACATTTAAGCGGCCTCGACCATTATTACCCATGGCCTCGGTCTCGTAAAATTGTGAAGAACCCTGGTTTCAGCCTTTAAAATATTGAATATTGTTGGTTTCGGTTACGAACAATTTCAACGGACACCACCCTCCTCCCACTTACAGGATTCAAGAAAAATGTCTTAGTCTCTGCCTCGAAAATGTGTTACTGTCCTGGTCTCGACCTCGAAAATTGTAAATGTACTTGGTCTCGGCTTCAAAAAATGTATACGGCCACTCTCCCCCCCCCCCCCCCCCCCCTACCCCCCGCCCCTGAAAAAATCCTGGGTACGCCACTGGTCTGATCACCATCATTCAGGTTTGTGTCATTTCAAGTTTCGATTACACACAGATTAATTCAATCCGAAGGTGAACTATTCCAAGGCTTCGACGGTTACCTCTTGAGCAAATTGAGTACACAATATATGACGTCATACAAATCTATTTTTTGAATTTTTGAATTTGAACATCATTTACCGAAAGAGCATACAAAATAATGTCCAAATACCAAAAATCAATTAAATATGTTAAGAAATGGCTGAGATATGCCTATCCGCATGATTTTTTTGTCAATGGGAAATCAGTGCTTCCAACGCACCCTTTCGGCAAAACCGGGGGGGGGGGGGGGGGGGGGCTTTGGACGAATGGTCGCGTTCCAGTCAACGCGACGCGACGCGACGCGACGCGACGCGACGCCCCCAACGCACCCTTTCGGCAAAACCGGGGGGCTTTGGACGAATGGTCGCGTTCCAATCAACGCGACGCTACCCACCCTTTCGGCATAAGTCCTTTGGGGCAGTGAACAAAAATATGCAAATGGTAAAATAATATAGGTTTTCCCGCTCAATTTCGCGATTGTGTCATTCCAATTGATAATAGGCATGATAGGAGCAAACGAATTCGCGCGATTTGCGATTCGGGGAAAAAGACCCCGGCCCTCTAGAAATAAAAGTGTGCCTACGCCAATGGGCTTTATGTATCTCTTTGTTTTTTAAAGATTCTCCATTGGCTTATGATTGTATTGTTTGTCAAATTATTGAGGGAGGGGAGGGGGAAAGTGCCTCCTATCTCCGTGTTAAAGCGTAAAGCAGTATTCCTTACACGATCGTTTTGAAGCTAAGTGGGGATGTAGATGACATTACAATTGCTCAAATCTTTATGATTGCAAATTACATATAAATACATCATTTTGTAAAATGGTCAAACGTAACTATACCAAATCTTGTCATTTTTCAGGGCAAAAGTAAAACAGTATCGTTGTCAGTTTCGTGCGTGATGTGATATACATACAATTAAAACAGGAGGAATAATTATATGTATGTATATTGGCTTGCAACGAACAGTCACGTGTCACGTATCACGTGTCACGTTCATGTTTTGCACCCTTTCGTAAAATAGGTGGCTCTAATTTACGAAGTGTAGGGCCGACCATTCGTTGTTTTCCACGCCGGTAAAACACGAAGTGTCGCGTTAACCAAAACGTGACGTGAGTGTTTAATCAAGATTTTTAAAATTGCAAGCGCTTGTTACTAAGACTAGACATACACGCACAAAGAGATTTAAAAATGTCGACGGAAATGCCGATACCCCCTTATCAAATCATTTCAATCATTATGTTTATAATATGTACGTGCATAATTCAGAGTAATCTGAGACGATAATATGCAGTTCTGTCATTTAGGTAATGTACAACAATACCACTTGCATTATTAATCACACCAACCAATCAATATTAAATAAATCAATTCAAGTATTTGACATCCGAACTAGCTTGTAGGCAGTGGCGTACCCAGGATTTTTTCAAGGGGTGGATGTAGGGGGGGGGGGGGCTATTTCGTCAGACAAATTTAAGTAAGCGGGGGGAGTGTGGGTAGGGGGTGTCCGTAGAAAATGATCGCAGCCGAGGCCGAGACCAGGACCGGTCACAAATTTCGAGGCCGAGACCAAGGAAATTTCTTGAGACCAAGAAATTTCTTGAGAATCATGTAAGGGGGGGGGGGGGGGGGGTAGGGGGTGTCCGTCCCCCTGCCCCCTGGGTACGCCTATAATTGGTATAACACATAGAGTTATATACCTCTATGGTATAACAGTATAGTAGGACTGGTTCGTTCACGATTAAATTCACCGAGAATTAGTCTCTTCTCAACGACAATTTACATCATTTTTTTTTACGCAAGCGCCAATTTACGTGAGCTTTCATGAATTGCATATAGTATATCAACAAACTGTTGGGTCATGTAACTCAACACTTCGTAGACTTGGGTGACCTATTTCACGAAAGGGCGCAAAACGTGAATGTGAACGTGACACGTGAAACGTGACTGTTCGTTGCAAGCCTGTATATTTACGGACGACTGAGAAATGCATACATCTCTGTGTCATGAAAGTGCGTAATAAATAACATTTCGGTGGTCCAAAGTGAATTTTTGGTGGCCCCAGGCCAGGGCTAATTTGGGGACCCTGCTTAATGAGTATAGTTCATTTGGATAGGTTTGATGCTTCCATATTAGGTATATATGTCGGGTGCGGATCGTTATCCCGAAGGAATTCGTTATTCCGAACGCACACATTTCGTATACCTTAGCGTTTGTTAATCCGAAAATTAAATAGGGTTTGTTAATCCGAACATTTGTTGCATTAATCCGAATGCTCGTTATTCAAAGGTTCGTGTATCCAAAAATGAAATAGGGTTCGATATTCCGGAGGTTCGATTATCCGAAAATGAAATCAGGTTCGACATTCCGAAGGTTCGTTAATCCAAAAATGAAATGATCGAGGTTCGTTAGTCTGAAAATGCAATAGGGTTCTTTAATCCAAAAATAATATGGGGTTCGTATTGAACATTTTTGGATTAACGACCCTCATTTCATTTTCAGATTAAACGAACCCGATTTCATTTTTGGATTAACGAACGTTTCTGAATATCGAACCCGATTTCACTGTCGGAGAAACGAACCTTCGGAATAACGAACCTTTGGAATAAAGAGCCTTCGAAATAGCGAACTTTCGGAATAACGAATCTTCGGAATAACGAACCTTCGGAATAACCGAACCTTCGGAATAACAAACCTTCGGAATAACGAACCTTCGGAATAACCAAACTTCGGAATAACGAGCTGTAACCTATAAGTCATACATAACAGGATTTGTCATGATATATCAATCAAAATACACAGCAAATGAGACTGCTGAATCCACATTGAGTGGTAGCATTCAGTTTAAACATACAAAGCATAACATACGTAGAACAACATATATGTACAACCAAACCATATTTACACAGATCTCATGAGACAGGAAATTAAAACAAAATTATAATGAATCTACTGACCTCTTTACCGTAATCACTTGGCACCGTAACCTTGTCAGGGACCGGTGCTCGTGGGTCGAGTTCCTCAATCACAACCCCCGTTTGGTGTGATTGCGGATCGTTTGTCATGATAATGCTCGGAGTGGTTTGAGTGGTCAACGGTTTCTATGGGAAAAGAGGGAATACAGGGGAAAAGTTTTTGTATAGAAAGAAAAGGCAAGATATCATGGAAATCTTAAGGTTTATTTC
>JBAMJV010002027.1:0-38022 GCA_037951105.1 Echinarachnius parma | reverse complement strand
CATGATAAAGCCCCAAATGGTAAAAAGAGCCCCCCCCCCCCCCCCCCCCCCCCCCCCCCCCCCCCCCCCCCCCCCCCCCCCCCCCGGAAAAAGAGGGTCATATTCCGTACATGCATTAAATTTTCAGTCAGTTTCATGCAGTCAGGTTTGAAAAGTAGCCCTGAAACTACCATTCTCCCTGCTGAAGATGATTTTATTTTGTTAATTCATAACATGCAAGTTATCTTCCATTATCTCGAGCATCCTTCTCAGAGAGAGTAAGGCTTCAAGAGGACACAAGTATGCTACCTTTTGCGGCAAGAACGATTGACAAGAGCAATAAATAAATTACATCTCACACTGAAGCAAACGGTAAATTACTCAAAAGGAATAGCCTCAGGTTATATACTGTATATTTACACTAGTAAGCCTATTCAAATATATGTACGTCTGTCATATCCACGACATTCCAAATCCCACATCGGCTTTGTAGCTGTCACGTTCGTTGACAGAAATAATGCGCAGTATATTTTGTTCCACTCTGCCAGTGAACCGAAGCAAATGACATAAATAATTGGATAGGTGGGACTGCATTACAATACGCTTCGGTGCCCGTACAAGGACACCTATTCTCCACAGAAGACCATAAAATAAAATAAATTTACTAAAAAAAGGCTTAAAGGATCTAGTAACTTTGTTGATATGTGCAAAAAGTGATGAATGGTTGATTCAATGTATATTGTTGTTATCTGATATGTCCACTGGGTATTGTGTGAAAATTTCAAGTTAAATGGACGTTATATGGCCGAGTAATGAGCAAAAATGCAAAGTGATGTTCACTAACTCATTGCACTGACTTTGTACACGGTTTTGACGATCCATTGGATAATTTAACATCTGAATACTTCAATCGTAAATATCTTTTTAACAAAAGGGATATTTGAAAAACCGAAACCTGTCCCATGTTTTTTTTTCTTAATTAATACAAACACAACAAGTTATGAGAGAACCGCTATCACGGTATCACACACATGTATGTATTCTGAAAATGATGCTGCTTGAATTACATTTTTTAGGGAAAATATTTCATTATGCTACGCTCAGTCAACTGTGTATTAAACGTCATATGCTTTGTGGTCACAAAAGCCCTGATGTTGTACAAGTATGTGAGGTAGTATGTATCTGAGGGTCTGTCATTCTGTGTGTTTGTTTAAATGTGTGTGTGTGCATGTGTGTGTGTGTGTCTATGCATCTGTGCACTTGTCTGTCTGTGAGACATACATTGCGAATACAAAAATACAATTGTACACATCGTCATGCACTTACCGGAACGTATCTCCCGACGCTGCGCGCACCCGGTGGGTAGATCCCCGCGACGTGATGAGTTTGGCTCATAGTGGTATAGCCCTGCGTGGTGTACAATGTTCCAGCCGTGACGTCACGGTGCTGGGGGCTCATGGGACGGGGGCGCTTGTATGGCGATATCGTATCAGGCAGCTGCTGCCCGCCAGGCAACCTAAATAGAGAGACAAAGGAGAAATCAGAAGATGATTAAACTAAATGGATCTAGTAACTTTGTGTACATTTTTTTTTTTTTAACTGACGAACGTTTGATGAAATGTGTATTTCTGAGGTTTGAATAGATGTCCCCTGTGTGATGTGTGAAAATTCCAGGGTAAATTAATGTCACACAACAGAGTAATGAGCAAAACTACAAAGTGATATTTGCCAACCCATTGCCATAACTTTGTACATAGCTGAAAGTCTCCCAGGGAGACAAATGGGTACACTGCATAATTATAGGTTCTCTCTCCTTCACTTTTATGGTTAAATACAGGGTAAAATAATTATCATGGCCTGGCAATTAAAGGGTTAATTGCATCAATACAGAACCATTCACTCTCTTGTTCTTCTTTCAGACACAGCATGGGAGTCTACACTAGATAAATGGCTTCCAAATACATTTTGTTTTATTCGCTCAATATCGCAACCACCTAAACATAACATTTGTGTTCTCTCACTGTATTCACAATTCAACCATTAAGACACATTTTGTCAGTCTTCATTTATTAAATATTGTCCCAGAAAAAAATAAGAATGTCTGAAATAAACATACATGTATTTCAACATTGCGCAAATGTAAATATGAAATGCTGAGATCCACTGTGCACCACTTCTTTCTGATAGCAATCCTCATGAAGATAACACTTGTTTAACTGACAACTACACAGCCCTGAACTCTGGCCAATCATCGGCAAATCTACCTATCAATCTGAATGTACTCAGGAACCTCTGATATAATACTCCTCACGAAGGTAACATTTGTTTAACTGGCAACTATGCCCTGAACTCTGGTGGTCTGGCCAATCATCGGTAAATCTACTTATCTAAGATCTGAAATGTAATCAGGAACTGAAACCTAGTTGGAATGATTGGAGCGTAACTATCAGTCTATCAGTCTATCAGCCATGGTTCAATGGAGTAATTAAATAGAGGAAGTGGGAGCCCTACATATCGGAAGTATCTTGACTCAACAACTGAACCATTTTGCACATTTAAACATTCATGAATATCACGCAATTCCCAGAATTTCAGAATGAACTTAGAAGCATACGCATTGTTGAAATCTGATTGTTTTGTTTTTTCCTTTCCTTTAAAAATTAATTTTTCATAATGCAGATGATGATTCGGGTAAAGAAAGGGATTGGTCGTCAGTGATACCACATCAAGCTCAGTTTTGCATAAACATGAATAACACAGAACTCTTACACTTAACACAATTTCCAAAAGCTGACTACAAATCAATTTTGTACACTTTGCCGTTAGAAATTACCTTTTCAAAATGCAAAGGGGGATGCAAACATCTGTGAACTTTAAAGCACAACAGGCTCAGTTCTGCATAATAAACATAAAAACACAGAAGTAACAGAACTCTTGCAAGCACTTCTCAGAATTTCAAAAAGCTGACAGCAAATTCAATTTATTACATATCACTTTTCAGTGAAAAGTGACCTTTTCATAAATGCAAAGGATTCTAACATACGGGTAAACAAAGGGATCGGTCAAGCTCAGTTCTGCATAAACATGAACAAAACAGAAATCTGCACTTCTCAGAATTTTCAGAAAGCTGACAGCAAATCTAATTTATTATACACTTTGACAGTGAAAAGTGACTTTTCAAAATGCAAAGGGGGCGGCAAACATTTAGGTTCACGAAGGGGTCGGTCATCTGTATTCACAACAGAATAGCAAAATACAGGTAAAAAATACATGGGGCTCAGGGCAAATTTGCCCCTGAAATGTCAAAAAGAGCCCCAAAAAATTAGCATAGGGTTCAATGCAAATCAAATTTTGGAGTGTTATTTTTATGCAGGCAAGTTTAAAAAGTAGCCCCAAAAAATTAATTTTAATTTTTTCCCCTGGTACAATATTTTGCCCTTCTCAGAAAGAAGACTACAAATGAGAAGAACAAAAATACACTCTCCCCCCCCCCCCCCCCCCCCCCCCCAAGCCCTTCTCAAAAACAGAGGAGGATACAGACATTCGGGTAAACAAAGGGATTTGCAGATTGTATACCGAAACAGGATTGCTATCAAAACATATCCTTTTACTTGTAAAAGAAGCTGTTTGACCTACATTAAATGATTAACGGATCACATACAAATATTCATGTATGTTATGTGCAGGTAGGACATTTTGTATGTTGTAGGCAAGGAAGTGATAAAATGTGAGGCACACTACACTAACCCCGTGTTCACACACAAAAATTTCATCCCTTAATCATGACTAAAGAATCAGGAGCTGACTAAAGAATCAGCTCCTGATTAGCTATACGATGGAAATTGTCGGAAATTGTGTGTCTAAACGATCACTCAACGAAACGACGTATAGAGAATCATGATTAACGAAACGGGGGTTTGACCATCGTTTCGTACGAGAGCTGACTAAAGAAAGAATCACGCTCGTTTTGTGTGTGAACGTCCGGTGACTCGCTAATCATGATTAACGTTTAATGTTTTCGAGCAGCTGAAGGCCAGCTGGTTTTGGGATCTTGTTATTGCAGTATTGTGTGTGTGAACGTAGGTTTAGTTTCGTTAATCATGATTCTTTAGTCATGATTGTTTAGTCATGAGGATGAAAATTTTGTGTGTGTGAACACACTGTCAGAAACACTGGCAAGGCCAATGCAGATAAAGGCCCGGTCACATATCGCCGGATAGCGTAAACGGATGCCCGATGAAGACTTGAAGATTAAAATTTTTAGTCCGTTCGTATGCATTTCTTGTCCGTTCCTTCCTTGTCAGGCAATGTATGATGTTTTTTCCGGATGAATGTTTTGTACATGAAGCAATGGAGACGACGTTCACCACCGGATAATTTGATTTCAAAAATGTTTTATCCGTCGCGTCGAGTGTTCGTTAAGTTCGTTAACGATATCTGGTGATAAGTGACCGAGCCTTGAATAACTGTAATAAACAGATATAACTGAATTCCCAGGTCACCATGTGATACCTGTTGTGGTTCTGGGTCAGATCGGCCTAATTCAGTTACACTTCTCAATTAAAACAATGTACTGGTATGATAAATACTGTACTAATTGCATCAATGTATGCTCCTCTATAATTATGCATTGCTGACTGACCACGGTTATTAAATACAAGGTTGTATTTTTTGGAGAAAGCTGATGTACAAATATATGGTAACAAGACGGATGGTGTAATTTCATTTTGTAAAAAGCAAATCGAGAAGTTTCTTTACGACGCATCAATTATATTGCAAAAATGTATGTTGGGATTGTGTATATAATGAAATAAATAACTGTAACAACCATATATCTCACTTGTCATTTGCCTCAATGAAGGATCAGATAGGTTTGAACGCTCTGCTCTATTTGACTCACATTTGATTGTAACTTTTACAGTGGATAAGCAGTTCTCAGCTGTTTTCGTTTTGATTTTAGAATTTTCTCTTTTTTTTCAAAACTTGCATTATTTCAATGTATATTGTCATCAGATTAATAAAGTATTTATATTAATCTATAATATAACCAGGGAATAATTTTCCTCCTCAAATTTGATTAGCAATTTCAGCCGATGGATAAATATTTAAAATGAAATTCTGTACACTTCTATGGAAGAAAACTGCTACACAAAAGATATTTTGTATAGCAGTCATGCAAAAATGTGTAGCAAAATGCGATGCGATACCAGGAAAATTATTCCGTGTATAACTCTTTATCCGTTTTTATTTAAGCTCAACATGCCATCATATAGATAGAGAATATTTAGAACAAAACCAATATCCCATTACTTTGGAAAAATTAATTGCAAACCAGCAACTGAACAACAAAGCCATTTTTGTGATCAATGCAAAAATGGAGGAAAGGGGAAAACTTAATTACAAACTAGCAATTGAACACAAAAATGTAAGCCAAGTTTGTGATTAATGCAAAAATGGAGCAAGGAGATTGAAATTCAACCACATTTAATCAAACCAGCAGAAATCAATCACAGATATCTAGTGTCAATACATACCTTTTTTACATTTTCTTATTATTCTTTATTTGAAGCACTCTGGAGTATCTAGTACAAGAGCGTGAAATCGTTACCACACTGGTTTATGTTCTTCTTCACATTTATTTACCGCCAAAATTTTCACAGATATCTCGTGAAAATTAATCAGTTTTCCTTTTTCCTATTCCCCGAATAAACCTAAACTACAAATACAGGATAACAGTAACCGCACTGATGTAGTAGTTGTTGTTTTTTTGTTTTATAATTTCTTGTGTACATTTGTTAACCGCTATGGTTGTCACAGATATCTTTTGAAAATTAATCATATTATTTGTTTTCTTACTCCTCATTAAACCTGAATTAAAATGTATTACAAGAAAACTGGAACCACACTGATGCAGTAATAGTTGTTGCTGATGTTGTTCTCTAGTTTTATTTTATGATATACTGTATATATACCATTATGGTCGTCGTCACAGATATCTTGTGATAATTAATCATATTGTTCTCTTCCTTTAAACTTGGACTACAATGTATAACAAGAGTTCTGTATCTCTGCACTGATGCAGTACTATAGTTGCCGTTGTTTTCTAGTTTATATTTATCATATTTGTTTTTAAACCGCTATGGTCATCACAGATAATTGATCATATCAATTTTTTTCTCATTACTCATTAAACCTGAACCTACAATGTAGTACAAGAAAACTGTAACCACATTCAAACAGGATGTTGTTGCTGTTGTTTTCTTGCACTGTTTTCTTCTTGGCTATTTCGAACCGCTATATGCAATTCCTATTGCCGCCATCTCTGCATTAATTATTCGAGCACCTCGGCTGCAGAGGGACAGCTTTTCCATGAAATTGAACTGCATTAATTAGTATCATGATTCATCCTGAGGGATCATGATCAATGTAACAACAGGGAGAGCAAACCTCGACAAGCAAAATGCATATAATGCTTGCTGTTAAAATACTTGATTACATTTCAGTGGTAGGTTATATGGGTGCATGGGGGGGGGGGGGGGGGGGGGGGGGGCACCTACACGGGCCTCCTCCAATAACTTGACAAAAACATCAAAACCCAAAGTGCTTTTAATAGGGTGTTCAGGTGATTTTTACCCACGCCGATGAAATCGGCAGGGGGTTATGTAAAGGGTTCCGTATGTTTGTTTGTTTGTCTGTTTTTTTTTTTTTTTTTTGTTTGTTTGTTTGTTTGTGTACAAGATAACTAGAGAACGGGTGAACGGATTTGCACCAAATTTTCAGGGAATGTTTGGATAGTGACATGGAAGAATCGATTAGATTTTGGTGATGATTGGTTGACCCCTGCAAATTCTGTGGAACCTTGAAGTTTGAGTATGTATTTAATGCACGTGTGTGCCTAAATAATATCTGCACGTTATAGGCGCGGTACGGTAACCTCGCTGAATCCAATCGAGCAGCAACTAACAAGTTTAGTCCAGGTGTGCATCGCGATCGCGCGCACGGTACCATATGTTATGGTACGGTACTTTCGATTCCGGGTTAATTAATACGGAACGGAATTGAATTGCAACACGCTGATCTGAACTTTGAAGCGCCAAGAAATTGGTAAGTTTCCGAAAAATGTTTTTAAAATAGTAAATCAGAGGTGTTCCACCAAGAATCTCAGAAATGTAATTTGCAATGATGAATCATAAACAGGATCCTGTAATTATTTGATTGAATTTCAAAAATTGACAGAGATCCGATCATAACTGAAGAACATGAAAATCCATGTCCGTTTTGCTGTCCTTCCGTTACCGGCCTCATTAGTGTCAATATTTAATACACGTTATGTAAAAAAAAATGTTTTTAAAATAGTAAATCAGAGGTGTTCCAAGAATCTCAGAAATGTAATTTGCAATGATCAATCATAAACAGGATCCTGGAATTATTTGATTGAATTTCGAAAATTGCGTCTGAATGTCCTTCCGTTACCGTGGAATTGCCCCACTGCAGTTCGCCAGTTGCAGTCGCAAAATAATAATTAATGGCATTAATGCACACATCCTGGCCCAATGACCAGAACAATGGTGATGATCCTCTCAAGTGGACAATTTACATGCAATTTAAACTTATACGCTTAAGATAAACATACAGTTCATACACTCGTTCTGTTCAACGGTTGATCACTATGTTTTTAGGATGCATCGGTAAGCAAAACAGGGTTGAGGCCGACGAAGGGGTAGAACAGGGCTAATGGGAGGCGTGGGTATGCTGACTTTGTCGGCCTTCTAGTTTTCTTATATAGCTGAGGCTTAATTTCCTCAAAAAGTTGATAGAGTGTAATTTTAGAAGAATAAAACAGTTAAAATTTTGAAAATCGGCCAAAGCGTTCCGGAGTTACAATTTTTTAAAGAATTATTTTTAAGGGAAATTTTTCACATTGGTCACGTGACTTTTTCTTTTATTTCTATTGTTTTACAAACGGCACCATTATGGTACTCTCTGTAAGAGATTTACCATGTATGTTTAAAACATATTAATCAATATCTCTGTGATGCAGGATCCAACAACGATGAAATTTTCTACATATCTCCGCAAGATACAGTAGATTGTGATTCATATTTACTTGACATTATTAATCAGATTTTAAATATGCAAATTTATGCAAATTTATTCAATTATATGGAAAATGGTGCTATCTCTTGAATTTAATGAGTCAGAAATCTAGTTTTCACAAATTTCATGCATATCCTTGCAAGATACAGGAATTTGTAATTCATATTACTTGATCTTAGCGTTAATAATTAAATATGCAAATTTATGCAAATTTATGCAGTTTTTTATGAAAAACGGTGATATCCCTTTAATTAAACGAGTCAGAAATCTAGTTTTCACAAATTTTGTGCATATCCTTGCAGGATACAGGAATTTGTAATTCATATTACTTCATCTTAGTGTTTAATAATTAAATATGCAAATTTATGCAAATTTATGCGTAATAAACATAAATGTTCATATCTCATGAATGGAATGGGCCAAATGCACTCAGTTTTTGCCAATCAAGTAGTAATATCATAGATTTAAGTATATTTTGTAATTGATTACTAAATAGTTACCCATCTTATGTTTTTCTTTGTTTTATGATTTGTTAATGTATTGTATTGTTTTTGCGTAACATACACAAAATAATGTTTATAAATCATGTATTATTTTTTCTTTTACTTCTTGGATATCAAACAGGTAATCAAGTTAATATGACTCAAGAGCAAGTGGTTTGAATGTATTTCTTTTGTTCTATATTGTTTTTTTCTAGATTTAAATTGTTTTTCTTTGTTTTATATTGTTTTTCTTTGTCTGTTATTGTTTGGTCTCAACTAACATTCATATTTCTAACGGTTTTGTCTTCTTAAATTTAATTATGATTATCAGACTTCAACAACATTCACACAGGAGTATACTTATTTATAGTGGCAGTGACACATGAACACACACACACACACAAGAAACCCACACAAACAGACATCTTATATAATATAAAACCGTCAAATTTAATGCAACACCTTTTCTTTATGCATGTTTTCGTCATCTTTTTATGACCTTTTTGTTACATCTATTTTAATGTTTAATAATTACAAGGATTGTGTCAATGTTTTCCTTGATTCATTGGTTGTTCTTTTGTTCATTTTCTTATTCACTGTTGCATATTTAATTGTTCTTGTTTCACTTCATAATTCTTTACTTATTTAATTGCAAATGTTGCTTTGATTTGTCCCCCCTTCAAAATCTAGTTTTATATTCATCATTCTTAAGAATTATTTTACTGAACTTTTATAACAGATTGTTTATTTGTTGAAAGTGTTTTGACATGCTTGATTAAATCGCAATACATTTGTTTTGATATTTTGGTTGTTTCCCATCAAATGAAAAGAGGGGAGATGCATCATCTTTCTTCATGACAGATCAATGGGATGTCTCCTCGATGCCTTGTCCTTCAAGACTATTATTTCATGTCGATTTGTCCTCTCTCTTACGTGTTGCATCAAAAATAACTGTTTCTGATTAACATTTCCTCTGCTCTGCCTCATCATCTTCATGTTCGCAGCTCAGTGTCCAACATCTAAAGATTCATAAAATCAGAACAAATTGATTTTTTATAAGAAAAATAACAAAGGCGATCTAAACTTTGTGAACAAAGTACAAACAAAAAACCCATCTCAAGTTGTCTAAACCATATTTTGAAGAATATACACAACTTGTTTACAAGTCAGCGTGACTGACACACTTCAAAAGTCAAAATTCATGACGCAAACTTACGACATGGACAAATCTAGCATGGCCATGGCAACACCAAAAAAGGAGTCATTATTTGTATACTATTTAGTTACAAATCCCTTTACTTTTTCTGCAAACGATTTATTAAAAAAATAGTATCAAGGACAAGAAAAATAAATATTCAAGCCCTAAGCATTTCTTTCCAGTAAATGCGTAATATTCCAGTCTAAAGCTACACTTTATTGAACGAAGAAGAAGAAGAAATAGCCGACAAATTCACATTCACATTCACATTCACATTCACCGACACAATAATGAACGTACGGGACTGGGATTTTCGAGACGGGGATCACGTCAAAATCGAAACTATTATCGAGTTTTAGCCCCTAAAATCGTATTATTTGCGATGTTCATACATTGGAAAATAGTTTGATTACAATTGTAATACGTACCCTGATGTCTTAGTCCTACAAAATATTCACAAACTAAAAAAATACCGAGTTTGACTCGATAATATTCTGTCAAAATCATACTGTTTACACAATGTTGGTCCGGAATGTACCATAACTTCTTGGACATTAGTTAATAATTATACTTTATTTGGGGGTTGTTTTTTTCATTATTTTACATCGGAGCTTTGAAATATAGTTAAAGATATTATTTCTATGATTACCAATCAATTAAATTACGTCAAAGACCCTCGATTTGCGGACAATTTTTAACTATGTTCGCTTCTTCCGCGATAGATAACATTAACACCCCTACGTGAGAAATGTAGTTGCCCATAGGTCCGATGTCAAACCGAGCGGTCCTTTCAAAGCCAGCTCACGGCGGAGAACAAATTCGATCGATTTTTTAAAGAATCTGGCCTTACTAATTGTATTTTCCGGGCTTCAAATTTGATAAAATATCGACAACCAATACATTTTCGGAATAAGCAGACTTTATATTTTCATACTTACTAACCTAAGTTGGGTGCAGATTACGGGAAAATGATGTAATCGTAGCTTTTAAAACTTCATGGCATTTTTTTGTCAGTTCTCTTTGAGCTACATAAACTTAGGTTACATCGGCATGAAGGGCACTGTGTCGGCTTCAATCGGGTATATTCGGATAATTTTTTTCAAGAAAGATCTAGCCCGGAAAAGAGGAGAGAGGAGGAGAAGTTTTAGCGATGTTTTCCGAAAAGTACGATATTGCGGTGCCGTCGCATTGTTCCGTGATTTGAGTGCGAAGTTGTGTGTGGCTACGGAGTTTACGTAGTAATCGAAAGACACACACAGATTACTACACACTCGCGCAAAGCGAACTCACTACGTCATCACTCTGAACACCCTACTTTTAATAACATTTTATATCAGAAACTTTTAAATTGGCCTTTTATGATTTGTATCTAATTAAAAGTTGAACTGATCACATCCTCTAAATTAACATTTTTGAATGAATGTTTAACTCTGTGTAAACACTGACTTGCACAAAATATGTATTAAATTAAGTTTGGACTTGGTGCTTTCGGTCACCTCAACCTTTAAAACAAAATATGAACCTTCAATATATTGAATAACAATTCACAATTGTTTCAAATCCAGTGTGAACACTCTCCGTTTACAGAACAATAACAACTCAAGTCAGCTCTACACATGAAACATGAATCAACGTTTCCACGCTAGTGTAAACACTGATATGCTTACACAGAGCAAACACTACAGTCAGTTCAGACTGGCTGGTATCTACTTTCAGTTCATTATGGGTCACCTTGATCGTTGCTCTGTCAGATAACATTATCTGTGGTATGACGACTATCCTATTGTATCATCGGTTGAGAAAGAGAAGGGCGCTAAGTCACTTTTTATACTTTGGAGATAATCATGTTCTAAGTTCGGTAGCCCTGTAGAAACCAAATGCAGATCTCTTTGGTTTTGAATAAATATTTCAACAATCATGAACAAGTATTGACCGAAGCTCTGACATCACATGGGGGAAGCTCTCATCTACAAGATGGCTCAAGATGCACAACTCAATTTAGCCAAAAAGTGACGTAACGTCCTTCTCACTCTCAGCTGACGATATGTAAGTAGGTCACGTTGGTTTCGGAAGCTACATCTATGGGCACAACTGGCAACCAAATATCAATCACTGTCTCATGGCGGTTTAAATACTACAAATACAAGGACACAAATAGCCTACTGGCCCTACTGTCAACTATAGTATTGGATTGGGACCACGTAAATATGGAGGTGGGTCAGCCCAAATGGCCTCACTCAAAGGCTGATACAACATTATGTTTTATTGGTGTAGAAGTTACATGGTAATCAAAACTCAGTATTGAATGAACATACACTAGGATACCCCTGATGGCCTCAATTACAGGCTGACATAATAATATTCTGACTTGGTGTACAAATTTAATATTTAATCTGTTCATTTAACAAATATAGAGTAGGGCGACCCTGATGGCCTTATTCACAAGCTAATATTATATTCGGTCTCAAGGCGGTCTACACGTTACAAATTATACATACGTGAAAAACATGTCAAGTAGTACTTGATGGACCACATAGAGTAGGAAAACTTATATCGATGTAGTATCATTTACAGGCTAGTGTATTTTACGTTGCTTGAATATTGCGTATTTGCCTGGAATTAGACTAGAAAAGGTGGAAATGTAGCACTGTCAAGTTGTATTCTAACCATTCTCTTGTGAAAGGTACGTCATCTGTAAACATCAATGAATTATGAAGGGGAGAAAATGAGAAATTCCATTTTCTATTTGAATTTTGATTCCTGATATTTTCTCATGAACAAAACTAAAATTATGTAATGGTCATATTATAGTCACATTTTATCACACACTCACTGAATCATAAATGACTACAAAAAAAATAACATCTAAAAAAATCCACAAGCGGGCAGAGTTCATATTTTTGGGATCGGGATACATATAGAAATATTATTATTCTGGATCCAGCTGAATTTATCAACATACTGGCTCCTTTACGATAGATATTTGGGATGAGAAATGTTGACATACACTCAGGCAGATTTATTGCTTTTTTCTTCCCTCAACCAGAATCAAATTGAATTTTTTGCGGCAAGATATGGGATAATATAAGCAAATGTGGATTGAATAATAATCTTACAGGCCAGGGTATCCATCTTGAATTATTTCATGAGCTCCCAATCTTCATCTTCCTCTTGAAGGGTAAGAAGTAAGAACTATATAGATTACTCTACGTGCCATAAATTGCATTACTGTGTATTCTTCCTGAATTCTTTTCTCGCTAATGATGTTGTTTTGCAAGACGCCGATAATTTAGCTTGATAGGATTGTCTCGAGGCTGATATGATAACATGTTTTTGCTATTAAACTGCAATTGAAGAACTCTTGTTATGCAAAAGTAACTTTCTTTTGAAAGTTAAATCATCATAACAAACCTAACAGATGCATTTAACAACAAAGATGAATATTAAACATACTTATTATGCATATTATTGGTGTAATAGACAGACCGCTTCTGTAATGTATGCAAATAATATGCGTATGACGTAAGCTTAACAATAGTAACTAGGTCCGGCAAGCTAAGTTTGCCGGAGCTGGCCGGACCTAGTTACTATTGTTAAGCTTGCCAACGGGGAGTCTGACGTCATACGCATATTATTTGCATACATTACAGAAGCGGTCTATTAAAGTCATTGCAAAACTGTAGAACATTCTACGATCTCTTCTCTCAAATTGCTCATTCTCACAAACAACTACAACAAACAATGCCATCCTGATTTTCAACCGAATCCCCTCCAGTACAGCACAAACGCTTCTTAAAAGACATCTCGATTTCCCATCGCATTTAATCCATTAGACATTAATTCACTGCGTTGCATGGATAAATTGCAAACAGATCTGGACATTTTATTTGAATCCTACAAATATGGTCAACAGAGTCTGAGAGGCATGATATACTGGGCACATAATAAACAAAACTTGGTTTATATGACGCCCGTTACGATTTAGATAATCAATTAATCTGTTTTAAAGCGCATAAAACAAGCTAAATATTGCTTAAAGTTATAATAGGCTTTAGCTTGGGAATAAAATTAAAATAGTGCAAGTTCGCAACCCTTCTAGTTATATTGCTAGTATCATCCACCACTGTAGTTCTAACACTAGTTAGTGACCACTTTGAGCATCAGCAATTTTGTATGTGCATACAACCCCACGTAAAGCATGATGTGCGTTCCTTGGCGTACGTGTGATCGTATAGTGAGACTAGTGTAGTACTACACTTACACAACAACAACAACATAAAGCAAAATGCAAATTTACAACATGGCAGAAGATGAAGTAGATAGTAGAGGGGGGAGGGGGGACATAATGACTACAATGTAAATTGTACAACAGGGCAGAATATACATGTAGAGTAGATAGTAGAGGGGGGAGGACATAATGACCGCAATGTAAATTGGCATTGGCCTTGTCTTTCAGTGCTAATATCCTGCATCAGCGTTTCTACCCTGCGGCTTCCATTCCGCTTCTATTCAACGTCCTCGATACGTGCATCATTCAATGCTAGTTTTAAGGGACTTAGTAACATTGTCCAAATCCTCAAAATCCAATTGGAATTCTAGCAGTTCCCTCATACCTTGTTGTATTCAGCATGGAACAGGTTTCGGTTATTCAAATTTCCCTTTCGTTAAAAAGATATTTACAATTGCAGTGTTCAGATGTTAAATTATATGAACATATGAACATATACAGCCTTGGCAACAATTATTAGACCAAGCACTTTTTGATCAATTCTGTTGAAGTTTTATGCTATTTTGTCCATTTTATAATATTTCAAAGAAAAATTAGTTAATGACATACCAAAAGGGGTATAGTCAATGGTGTTTGTGGTACCTACCACATATTTTCTGCCTTCAATTTGATTAAAAACACGAATTTTATACAAATTGTATGGATTTTGTCCATTCATTACATGTACATAAAAGGCATGACTTTTATATACATTTTTAATAAAAAAGTTGCAAAATGTGTTGATTTTTTCCCCTGTAAGTTGTGATTATATTATAGACAGGTCTCTCCAGTTCCTATGTGACTTGTATTAGCACTTTGATTCTTGGTGAGAGGTGCCAAGTGGCATTGAACTCTGTTGGAGAAGCAAATAATATTAGGATGCTGACTGTGCTTTAGCAGTACACCAGGATAGAGGTCATCTTCACCTTGTCTTACTTCTTTGATAAGAAAAATTGACTGTCACTTGGCAACTCTAATCAGTAATTATTTTACTCATAAACAAGCCCCACAAAGAATGGAAAGCTATTTCTATGATATAAGCATTACTTACAGAAAAAAAAATCATAAAAAGTTCCATTATGCATTGAAAACGTGTGTATAAAACCCATACCTTTTTATGGTAAAAATCCACGCAATTATACATGAAATTCATGTTTTCTTCAAGTTCAAGACATAACATCTGTTGTAGGCATTCCTAATCCCATTGACTATACCCCCTTATATATTTTATGAACTTTGGTTCTGTAAAATGTAATTAAAGTGACAAAATAGTGTAAACAATCTTAAAAATTTAGCAAAAAGTGCTTGGTCTAACTAGAAATTGCGCGCTCGGCGGGTCGCGCAGCCGAGCACATGTATCCCCCGAACCAATTGCATTGCACTTTTGTGGGTTGTAATATTGTGAACTGAACAAGTTTGGTGGTGTACGTTGTTCTACTAGGCTGGCAGTAGCCTTTGGGCAAGGCCTCGCGCGCTGTTTGTCCTCCGAGCAGGGTCTGATTAATAGACAAGGCGATGTGCGCTTACAGCAGTGATCGCTGGACTGAGCCGCGTCAGCGGCGAGGCCTTTGCTAACTTGCGGAGCTCATTAATATTGGCATATGTAACAGGCTCTTACATTATGCAGCAGTTAAAAACAATTGCAGCCAATCGTCATTGTTTAGGGTTTTGAACAAGGTGTTATACTTGGATTTGTTTATCAATTATAGGGGGATCAGTATTCAAGTGTACTAGAGTCTCTAGAGAATCATATATCTCATTCAGTTTAAAAAACATTATTTTAATGTCAAGTAAGTTTTCAAATGACTCAAGTATTAATTAATTTGCTGTTTGATAATGGATTTATTGAAAATATTACTTCATTTTTTTCTCATTCTAACAATCTATACCTATGCAAAGTAGATCCCCTGATCTTTCTTTTCATCCCTCAGCTGAGATATTTGCAATAATTGTGCATGGCCCTGGTACTTTTTAGACATGTATTTCTGGATTTGATGTCTGAACCTAAATCTCTTACACACAACGGCAACCATGAATCCGCCCCACACCAAAATCAATAGGCTTCATCCTCTTTCCTTAATACACCTTCATACCAAATAAGAAAATGATCGGACAAGAACTCGGACCTGTAGAGCGTTCACATGGTAATCTTAACTATTTCTTTATATCATGGTTATCATGGTTACCATGGCAACCAGGACTCCGCCCCACACCAAAATCAATAGGCTTCATCCTCTTTCCTTAATACACCTTCATACCAAATTAGAAAATGATCAGACAAGAACTCGGATCTATAGAGCGTTCACAAGGTAATCTTAACTATTTCTTTATATCATGGTTACCATGGCAACCAGGACTCTGCCCCACACCAAAATCAAAAGGCTTCATCCTCTTTCCTTAATACACCTTCATACCAAATTAGAAAATGATCGGACAAGAACTCGGACCTGTAGAGCGTTCACAAGGTAATCTTAACTATTTCTTTATATCATGGTTACCATGGCAACCAGGACTCCGCCCCACACCAAAATCAATAGGCTTCATCCTCTTTCCTTAAGACACCTTCATACCAAATTAGAAAATGATCGGACAAGAACTCGGACCTGAAGAGCGTTCACAAGGTAATCTTAACTATTTCTTTATATCATGGTTACCATGGCAACCAGGACTCCGCCCCACACCAAAATCTAAAGGCTTCATCCTCTTTCCTTAAGACACCTTCATACCAAATTAGAAAATGATCAGACAAGAACTCGGACCTGTAGAGCGTTCACAAGGTAATATTAACTATTTATTTATATCATGGTTACCATGGCAACCAGGACCGCGCCCCACACCAAAATCAATAGGCTTCATCCTCTTTCCTTAATACACCTTCATACCAAATTAGAAAATGATCGGACAAGAACTCGGACCTGTAGAGCGTTCACAAGGTAATCTTAACTATTTCTTTATATCATGGTTACCATGGCAACCAGGGCTCCGCCCCACACCAAAATCAATAGGCTTCATCCTTTTTCCTTAATACACCTTCATACCAAATTAGAAAATGATCGGACAAGAACTCGGACCTGTAGAGCGTTCACAAGGTAATCTTAACTATTTCTTTATATCATGGTTACCATGGCAACCAGGACTCCGCCCCACACCAAAATCAATAGGCTTCATCCTCTTTCCTTAATACACCTTCATACCAAATTAAAAAATGATCGGACAAGAACTCGGACCTGTAGAGCGTTCACAAGGTAATCTTAACTATTTCTTTATATCATGGTTACCATGGCAACCAGGACTCCGCCCCACACCAATATCAATAGGCTTCATCCTCTTTCCTTAATACACCTTCATACCAAATTAGAAAATGATCGGACAAGAACTCGGACCTGTAGAGCGTTCACAAGAAAATCTCTGCGGCGGACGCGGCGGACGCGGCGGACGCGGCGGACGCGGCGGACGCGGCGGACGCGGCGGCGCGACGAGGCCAAATCCATAGTATCCCCCGAAGTGGTTCGGGGGATACAATAATTATTTCCAAGGCTGTATGAACACAAGTGTCAAATCACTGCCAGTGTACCAATGTACATGGCAGTAGCATCAGCATACAAATTGTGACCTGGATAGCAATGAAGGGTTTAACTCATTGAGGACAAATTTGTTTGGGTTTGTATGTATAAATATGCATTCATCATTGACCCAAGCCCTGAAGCCAAAATGTGTTAGCGGCAAATCTTGAAACCTTGGTTAAAATGTTACACATGTGTCTACGCACATACGTGAATAACAGTAATTATTGTTTTCTCCAGACTTAGTACTGCGAGGTGACCCCATTTTCAATACCCCTGACAATACCACTCTGGTAAAAGACAGCACAGTTCGTCACAATAGATGTGCCTATAGATCTTAGTAATCAACGTATTAACATAACATTTTTTATTCTGAGCATTTTTATCTGAGCATATCAGCAAACGACCAAAACCAATATTTTTTTTTCAACCAGACTACAAGGCTACCGAACATTAGCAATCCCCCACTGAGATTCCACTGAGAAAAAGGCAGGAAGTAGGAATGGCAATTTATTCCCCACCCTAGCAAAAGACTATCTGATAAATCACAATAGATGTGCCTATGGTATTGAAAGGGTTTAAATGTTACACTTGTGTCTGTATGCATCAGCAAATGAATCAATATGATTCATTTTTTTGTTCTCATACTGCTGCACAACAGCACAAGGCTAATGAACAGTACCAATCCCCCAATGCAGCGACAAGCCAAGGAGACACTTAAGAAACTGCAACGTATTCCCCACACTTGCAAAAGAATATCTGGTCAATTACAATAAATGTGCCTGCGGTATTGAAAGTATTGTTTAACGTGTGTCTGTGTGCATCAGTAAATGAACAAATGCAATTCATTTTTTTCCCCCCAGACTACTACTAGGCTACCCAACATTAGCAATCCCCAATGACAAGCCGAGGAAACAAGAAACTGAGAATAGCAATTTTTTCACCACTATTAGTCTTACAAAAGACTGGTCAATCAGAATAGATTTGCCTGCGGTAATGAACGTATTAATATGTCACAATTCTATCTAATGTTCATCACTAAATTAAATAACTCAATTCATTTTTTCCCCCGCTAGACTACTGCAAGGCTACCAACCATTAGCAATCCCCCAATGACAGGCCAAATAGACAAGGGAGAAACTGGGAATAGCAATTTTGTCACCACTTTTACAAAAGACTGGTCAATCAGAATACATGTTGATGTGCCTGCAGTAATGAACGTATTAATATGTCACAATTCTATCTGTGCTTATCAGTAAATTAAATAACTCAATTCATGGTTTTTTCCCCACTAGACTACTGCAAGGCAACATTAGCAATCCCCCAATGACAAGCCGAGGAGACAAGGAAGAAATTGGGAACAGCAATTTATTCACCGATGTGAAAGTTTGGATCGATACATTTACGTCATGCAGCGAAATGCAATAATGCATACTTGCCAACATTTGAAAGTCAGAAAACTGAACACCCGATTGCGAGGGAGCCAAGCGAGCGAGCACGAGGGAGCGGAGCGACCGAGGGGGGGAGGGTGTGGGAGGGGGGTGTCCCCCCTCCCACGGTAGGGAGCTTTTGCATTTTTGGACTTACAATTGTGCAATCTGGTGCATACTAGGGCTGTAGTGAAACGGTTACATGACGGTTAACCGACCGGCATCAGCAAAAACGTTTTCATTTTCACGGTTTCGGTTAACCGAAAAATAAATAAATAAATTTTAAAAAAAATTTTTAAATTTATTTTTTATTTTTATTTTATTTTATTTTATTTTTTAAATTTGTTTTCCTTCCCCATTCTATAGATTCGGTCAGAAAATGGCACGTTGAACCCTGCCAATCTATTGCTAAAGTAAAGGTATTTTACATGTAACAAAATGTTCAAATAAACAAATGGTAAGAGGATTAATGAATAGATTAAACCTGGTAAGAGCCAAATTTAGAAGAATCATTTGTGATGAGATATCTGAAGGCTTTCATCTTGACAGCGGTTTGTAGACTAACATGGCACTGCCCTGCTGATTACAATTGAAAAAACGGACAGATATCGGATGGTACTATATCCGAGAAGAAAAGAAAAGAAAGAAAAAAAAAAAAGAAAAAAAAAAAAAATAATAATAATAATCGATTTTTTTTTTTCAAAATCGGAACGTTCCGTTTTTTATGGCTATAAAAACTTTAAAAACGGGACAATTCCGTTAAAAACGGAACGGTTGGCAAGTCTGAATAATGCATGCAATTTGACTGATTGAAGGGCAGCTACATGTACATGTAGTAATGATATGAGTCAAGCCAAGCAAAATAAAAATCTCTTTCTGCACACTTGTAATCAATATACACAGATGTTTGTGACTCCCTCCTCCCCTCACATTGTCTACATACATTTCGAAGAATAACTAAAACATTATTTGGGTTAAAAAGCCAAGGTTTTTTTTAATGCAATTTTCTGACATGGTTTTCTCAATTAACAAGTATGATTTGGTTATATGCAATTATTGGAAACATGCTATGCCACATTATACTATCTCAAACCAAATCATTATTCCTGCTTTTTCTAAGAATTATTCAGAGCCAACGCTTTTATTTTTTTTCATGGAATTTTTTGACACAATTTCTTAATATACTCTCAATTAACAAGGATGATTGTATTATACTGGCAATTATTTGAAACATGCCACAAAACATTATACTGTCTTTGATCAAATTACTATTCCCTTTATTCATCATAATTTAATGCAAAGCCAGATTTTGTTTTTAATGGAATTTTCTGACACAATTTATTTAATACACTCACAATTAAAAAGTATGATTTGGTTATTATAAATCAATTATTTGACACATGACATGCCATGAGACGTTACACCAGCATGAAAAATGCATTATTCCTGTTATTTCTCATAAGTATGAATGAATTATATGGTGTACATTTCACCGACTATTCTCATATACTGACAGCAGGATTATCTTTCACATAGAAGTTTGGCGAATTTATGCATTATGCAGACTGGCACCGCACAGATGGCTGTAGTACAACATACTTTTTGTATCATAGACAGTTATGAATGAGTCAGGCAGGTGTTACCTACATGTATACAACACTATTGCTAGTTACAGCAAGAATGTATCCTTAAACTTAAAGGGACTTAGTAACATTGTCCAAATCCTCAAAACTTACTTGGAATTCTAGTGGTTCTCTCATACCTTATCATGTTCATATTAACAATACAATCACAGGACAGGTTTCTGTTTGCCAAATTTCCATTTCGTTCAAAAGATATTTACAATTGAAGTGTTCAGATGTTAAACTGTCTACGGGATAATTTAAGCCATGTACAAAGTAAGTGCAATGAGTAAGTGAATCATATCACTTTGCATTTTTGTTAATTTCTCTGCCAAAAAACATCCAATCAACGTGAAATGTTCACACATTGCTTTGTGGACATATTAGATCACAACAATACACATTTTATTAATCACTCATCACTCTTTGCACTTGTCAACAAAGTTACTAGTTCCCTTTAAGTTGGGGTTGAATACATTTCCAGCGTTTCTATGCCATATTTCTAGGCACCCAGTTTGTCTTTGCTCCAGCCCACGCAGCCTGATAATGGGAGTTTTCAAACCCATTGCCTACGGGTACCTGGGGGTCTCTAACAGGTTGACGATTTAATTGGCATCATCAATACAAAAATGTACAGGTACCTCTTCTAAATCTAAGGGGCACATTCTCTACAAATGAACATAGTTGATGGAGAAGGCATAGAAGGATACTTAAGATGGACCTTTATGATTGATACCATTATACTGAAATTAAGGTTGCGTGAGAACACACCAACTGCTACCCAGCCTACTTACAAAGCGTAATGAAAGAGATCTCTCACCGTAACATCTACACTAAGTTATTAGCTATTAGCGAGGCACTGTCCTCAAAGAAGTATGTAGCAAGAGAGGTGATGAAGACAATATTGATGTGTGAGAAACATACTGGGTGATTTCAAGTATGGTGTTTAAGGCCGGTGTTAGTGTTTATTACACACAAACACCAGTTTGATAAACACTAACACCAGCTCTAAACACCATACTTGAAATCACCCACTGAACCAGAACTAATGCTCGACTTGTACCAGGCATACTGAAGTTGGGGTTGGGTGAAAAACACAACAGAAACTGCTACTGAGTCTACATGTACCCTCCTCCAGCTGAAACACAGTCTGTTGATAGAGTTCTATCTATAATCGGGTTATGTAGTTGTGTGGGTCAGGACGACCTCATTTGGGATTCAAATTCTTCAAGGGGTAGTACAAGTACCCAACTACAATCAAGTATATAGAATCAAACTCAAAGCATGAATTACGGTATATTTAAATTGTATGTTGAGTGAGATCACACCAATAATGTTACTGCGCATACCCACCTCCAGCTAACACAGCCAGTTGATAAAGAGCTATCAACAATTGTGTGGTTTTATGGGTCACAGCAATCTCATTAAGGGGGGTATTACCTAGAACCAAATCATGACTTAATATTACAATTCAGTTGTAGGTTGGGTTAGAACACAACAAAACCTACTACAGCTAAACTACTACTTTTCTCCAGCTCGTTCAGCCTGTTGATAAGGAGCTATCAACATTGCTGTGGCGTTGTCTATGTGGGTCAGTGCAATCTCATTTGGGAGGCACATACTTCAAGGGGGTACGAGTAGTACTTAGATGGAGGGGAATAAAGTGGAGTGTCTGAGAAGAGGGGTGAATGAGTTAGAAAGATGAATGCTAGACTGGGTTGATGGAAATAGGAAGTAGAAAATGAGAATGAGAGAATTAGAGAATGAGGGTGCAAATTAGGAGCAGGGGAGCACAAATACAAGGGCAGGTTTAGATAGATTTACATTTAAGTGAACATTGGCAATGCACGCCTCATAATTACGAATACTGGATGAAGGAGTGAAGCACACAATTAGTTTTAAGTAGATAGAGATACAGGGGAAACAAGGAAAGAAGGTAGGGAAGGGATTGTAGGGTATCATTTCATGAAGTGGACATCCAACCAAATTCAGTGATTCAGCAACAATCTGTTGATAATGGTCTCCACACTTACTCATTCTCTGCTAAAAATAGTAAAAATATAAAAACAACGAAAATTGATGTCTTCCGCTAAAAAATTAGCCTGGAAGCCTGTAATAGCAGCGACTTGGACATTATCCAACATGAGACGACAGCCTGTACAAGCCTCTTGAACTGACGTAACAATTACTCAGACAAAATTATTGCTAAATCAACTTAAATCCCCATAAAATGTCAACAGAGGTGAAACTGTATCTAGGACATATATCAACATTTCAACAACAACAAATCAAAATATATGTAATTTCAACTGCAAAATTGTGAACTCACAGTAATAATCTATGAATCATCTTTTTATACTATCAGCAAATGTAAACATGCCTAATTCTTACATGATATAAGGATGTATCTAATTCTAAGTAGACATTCTGTCAACACTTGCTGGCCTCCTAGTCCTAATCACAGACCCAGTTCAGGCCACTTCCCATAATACATCATATAGCTCACAATAGAACGCAATACAGACTAGCAGCAGAAATGTCATATCACAACAGTTAGTACTTAGTACATTATTTCATGTATCAGCATCCAATGTGAACACAGCTCAGTACAGCTCACATGATTCAAGGCTGACATATTAAAATACAGTCTGTCAAATCCTGCAAGCCATCTAATTATAAGCATTGTCCTTCTAAATTTCTAAAAGTCATGCACTTGGTACATGGTACAAACTGCATAACGCTTGTCACAGGCCTCAAGAAATGTAATATATAACGATTACAAACTATAAAACATCCAATGTGAACGCATCTTAATCCTCACATGATTCAAGGATGTAGCAAAGTGGACATGCTGTCAACTCCTGCCAGCCTCCTAATTGCAGACCCAGTTCAAGCTACTTCCCCGAGACCTAAATGAATAACAAGGACATTTAATACCTACAATTTGTCAAGTTAATCTAGCCTTCGTTCAGACCCCATCAGTAATCTATTTTGTTCTTCTACTCACTTCACTAACTGCGTCCCTAAAACAGAAACTAATGCTTGCTACCCAAGGGTATACTGTCAAGACTACATTGTACTATGATCATAAAAAACAGGACTGCAGTTCCTCAAATATTTTACATTAAAAATGTTGTCACTCTTTTAGGTGTACACCTTGGCACATTGTTATAAATAAACTTCCATGTATCTTCATTGAAGTATTTTCAAAAATCTTGGATTTGTACTAGTATAATAATATAATTGTAAATTCTTTGAGATTTAACAAGGTATTAATACAAAATTTAATGCGTATGAACAGCAAACAAAGGTAAAATAAATACTGTGGCTTCTTAACAAACTAGTACATCTAATCAGAATCTAAAGAAAGCATCCTCAATTTCTGGCTAGACAAATTCATAGCTTTAAACAAACCTTTAAATTTCCTTTCCCTTCAAGCAGTTTCTATCAAATAAACAGCAGTAAATCTCCCTCCCTTCCACCAATTTCTGTCAATGAAGAGCATCAATTTCCAATTGTTCCCTCCCACCAATTATCGAAGAAAGCACTGCTGCAGTTGCTCTTTTCTCTACACTAATTTTCTCTAAATCAACAACGCAGTCTTGTTCTCTCTGGCATTGATTTCTGTAAATGAACAGTGCCACCGCTGATGTAGTGTGATCCGACACACACCGACCCAGGGCTAACCAGTACCAATCTCATCCCAAACTGACTGTGACAGGCAGGAGATCAGAAAATAAATTGCCTCCCTGCCTGGTGCAAGGCTAATCCCATCCCCGGTGGTTGTTATTGAGCGTGATCAATTGCACGCCCCAAATACATAAAAATGTAATGCATGTAAACTGCAAACGGCAGGTTAGGGGGAAACCAAAGGGAAAAACCATCTACATGTCACAAATAGGTCCCCGAACTCCAAGCCCAAGGGAAGGAAATGTGTCGAAAATAGACAAGCAAAAGTAAACAAAGAAAGGCAGTTGTTTTTGGTTTTTGTTGATGTCACGACTTATAAAAGTTGCAATCATTTTATAATATTTTGCCAATATTTTGTTTTCTTCATTTAAATTTGACATGCAAAAATACAGATCCATATTTTATATTTAATCATGACAAATAGAACTTGTCCATTGTGCCTCTCAACCTACATCAACAAAAACAAATGTTCTCTCCTGGTATATTGACCAAAAAAAGGGTCTTTTTAACCAGTGACAAAGAAATTTTGACAGCACTTTAAAAAAGGAAACTACAATAAGGATAACATTGGAGGGTAGCACACAAAAGTAAACATATAGATAAATCAATTAGTGAATCCACCCATTTCTTCATGGGGAAAACAAGGAAAACAATTTATTTCTGCTATCATTTTCATATATTTCCAAGGGGAAGGAGGAATCAAGGAAAAGTCAGTAAATGTTTTCAAAATTGGTCATTAAATATGAGTGCATCTTTATCAATGTCAACTACCTGCATCATGACAAAATACGAACAATAATCATACGAGTCCAAATATCGCTTTGTAGACATAACATCACATGACATTGTATTTAAATAATGTCAAATATTAACTTACCTGTAATACATCCTGAAGTCTGCTGGTATGCTTTTATGCATCATTGCTGTTTCTGTTTTTTTTATTACAATAATATTCCCTTCACATGAACTTCAGCCAGCAATGAGCGGAACGAAATTGAATACTTTTGTTAACCATGCAGCGAGAACAATGTGTCCTTCACAAACCAACCCATTCTGACAGTGAGAGGCTAGCATTGCTTTCACACTGCAATTGACATCTCAATCTAGAATGGAATACTGTACTATGTTGAAAAAAACAAAACAATCATCGCATCCCCTTCATTATCCTTTCTGTAGCATTCACTGCATATAGGTTCTTAGAATTCCAGGCAGATTTAACACCTATAAGTGCGATGCCACGGGCAACCTCAATTGTGTCCAAAACGAGTCCCATTCATCACCACGAATGATCGTTGACGGCAACGTGCCGGTAAGGTTCACTGGCCGCAGCAGGATTACAACACATTATCCACATGGGGAGAAACGATGCGAGAATGATATACGATTCTCTGCCGGTCTCTTGTCTCACTGCATACTGTAGATATTGTGAAGTGTACACAGCGTGTACATCTGCTGTATCTCCATCCACACACAAGTTGTTGCATTTCGATTCCTTGCCGGTCTCGAATGCATAAATCATAGTCTCCGCCATCCATAAACATGCCCTTGTAATACGATTTGTGTACCCATACAAGTTCATCACCGTGGGAGATTTGCAAACGAGTCTAATAACTTCCATCGAGTTTTTACAAACATTCCATTAATCACATATATGGCTGCATTTTCTGAAATCTTGAAAAACACTGGAGCCGACTTAATCAACTACACAGCATTATCCTTGTAACAAATAGTTCCTGGAATATTGTATGTCATCTTGTCACGCTTCAAAAGGAAACCTATAACAAATATTGCTGACATCACCGCACAGGTCTGAATAAGGTATAAAAGTAAAACAATAACAGCAGTTATCCTACTAGCGAGGAAAAATAGACGAGTATTCACATGATTTCTTCAAAAGATATTGTCGCAAAGCGACTCCAAGTCATCATCGTCCAATAATGAACGCCATCGCTGCATTGTTTATCATGAATGCAGTGCTCATCAGGCGCCACACAATAAACTGATCAGTAATCAGAGCAGCCAAAATTGGAGACATTCGTCTGATTTCATCAGCGTTTTTTTACCAAGGCAACCATGATGCATCTTTAATGAAGCAGCAGATGCAGTCAATCTTCAAGTGTCCTCACCACCGGCAAGAGAAGATGAATGTTTTCGTGATTAGGCTACATACACATGTACGTTAATTCAGGTTGATTTTATCCACGATAAAATCCACAAACACAGGGGGGAAAATCCCCAGATTCTACGAACTTTAGAAGAAATAGAGGCAGCCCCAAGGTTTTTAGTGTTCTTCTATATTCTCTCCCACACACACACACACACGTGGCTATTTTAAATTTTGTGGTAAATTTCATAGAAAAACAAAACTTGTTTCTATAAACATGTTTTTTTGCCAATAACAGCCCATGGTCATCACCCGTCTGAGCATCTTTGATTTCACTTTTCCAATGAATGCAGTATCAGCTGAATACGTTGCTCAGTAATCAACAAGTTGATGTTGCGAGCATTACATGTAGTATCTCCCAATTTCATCGCGATTCTACAGCTCTCGAGGCAAACCAGTATCTTGCTGGCCTTTCCATTTGGGAGAGAAAAGCTGAATGAATTTATTATCTACATAGTTGGTTGACTTCATTATCAACAACAAAATTCACACACATACACAACATCCCCAGACTGTCCTCAAATCCAAGAAATAAAATCCCAAGACTCTTCTTACATCAGGAGAGAGAAAGAGAGAGAAGAAGAAAAATATAGTCCAGCCTCCTTACTTAAATATTCACTACACATACACCACTACAGGTCACAAGGCGAAACATAAATAATTCATTGGCAACAAACGCATACATGTATTATTAATAGAGTATGACATCACATGCCAGCAATTGGCCGTTCGCTCTGGCCGTCTGCATTCCAAATTAACATTCACACTTGTTGAATAAAAAAACAATTTCAAATCCGGGTCATGATACTGGAGTGAAAGGGGAATGTGATACATTTTTTACCTTTGTGGCTTTAATCACAGCAAATATAAATCAATTCTTCACCCACATATCTCCAAATGGTGGTGTTGGGTGTGTGGGCAACGGATATTGTTTCATTTCTTTCACAATATGAGGAAAATGAGAGAGAGAGATGGGGAAAATATTTCATATTGAATGCTCTGTCATTGTGAAGAGAGCTAAATAAAGGGGATTGAAGCAAACCCTAACATTATGAATGCGCTTTGTTTATGATTTAGGAGCAGAAGAGAGATGGGATAGGTGGAAAGATAACTTTATTATTAACATACAATAATTGTAAAGGGAGCGTAAGAAAAAGAGGGAGAGAGGGAAAAGGCTTTTCATATGAATGCTCTCGAATGCTCTCTGTTTATTTAGGAAGCATAAGAGAGATGGGAGAGGGAGAAAGATAACTTTATTATTAACACACAGTGATCGTAAATGGAGCGTAAGAAAAAGAGGGAGAGAGGGAAAGGGCTTTTCATATGAATGCTCTGTGATTGATTCGGCCTAACATTGCCTGTCATCATCGATCACGTCTGATTCAGCTGACTTTATTTTGATTGCTTTATTGCATGTAATGTATTTTGCTATATGTGCAGCTGACCTTGCATTGATACATGTTATAAAGCACAAGCAAAGATTAGATTGCATAAAAATCATATGATTGTAATGTATGAAATGAATATTACACAAGGTTTTTTTTTCTTGATGTAGAGGATCAAGAAATTATATAATCTTATTCTTTGAAAGCATAGAATTTTATTTTTGGACTTTGGATCAATTTTTTTATTACAGTTGCAGAATGTGAAATTGGTTTTGCTGATTGATGAAATGTTCGAGGTAGAATTGTATTAAAGTGCATATTAAAGGACTTGTTACAGGGTGAATGCCTGGAATGTACGTGTGGTATACATGTACATGTATGTATGTAAAACATACGTTATACCTTAGGCTTATGTGCACGATGCTTTATCCGTATACAGTTTCATGCACATCTGTATCCTGCGCAAAACACAGTATACATGCAGTACAGTTAACATGAATGTGATTGTATCTGAACATATTTCGTATAAGACCTGCTGAATTCCACCCACACATTATTTTTACAATAATAGTCAGTACAAGTTGTATACTATAGTAAAATTCTAACCATTTGATAAAATGTTCATCATAATTAAGTACTGACTAACATCTCAATCAAAAAATACAATTAATACAGACAACCACACATTAATTAGACAAATTTCTTGGCTAACCCAAACAAATTTGAGTACTGTAAACGTTGTTATTTTCGCGCGATTAATATTTCGCGCTGAGTGACATAAAAACACATTCGCGGCTCTTTAATTTCGCGGTCGAGCAAGTGCTCATACACATTGCAAATCGCGCATTTATATTCACGGGTTTTAATATTCGCGGACGCCGACTTCAGCGCGAAATCTGTAAAAATTAATGCACCGCGAACATTATCACGTTTACAGTAAACAACAACAATGAACACGCAAAAGTGAACCTAAATAGACCTTGGGCTTGGACCTTGCCAATTTTACAATGCCAGTTCAACTTACAATTTGTAGGCAAGGCTGATTGGCAGAACCACAACTTGAACCAGATAAAGAGTTCACTTTTTTGTTTAAATCTCATCAAGAATGGTTGAACCACCTCGATTGATCTTCTTTCGTCTATACCTTATTTGATGCAAAAATACTGCAGAAATACAACAATACTACACCTTATTTGGTCAACAACGTGACGCCTGAAACTTCTTATTCCCCATCTGCAAACTTGATCCCCCTGCCCTAAACCAGAACCTATACCCTTATCCACAATCCTACGCCAGAGCGGCCAAGTCTTCCTGATTTCGCAGAAGACGTCCTGAAAATAGACCAAGATTACTCCATCGGATAGCCAATCTTCCCGATTATCAAAAGATTACTGTCATCAGGTTGTATGCATTTGATAGGTATCTTCCCGATTTCTGATGAAATTGCCCTAAATCTTCCCGATTGTTGAATTTCAATGTTGGTAGCTCATTCCTACACCTAGCCCCCGTTGCAGAAAGAGATACAATCGATTGTAAGATACAATCGATTGTAAGTTACAATTTCGTGTATGTCAGAAAATGTGCACGTTTCAACCAATTAGATTTGCTCATTTAGAACACATGATCGGACTTACATGTAAATGTACAATTAATTGTTACTTACAATCGATTGTATCTCTTTCTGCAACGGGGCCCTAGATGAATACTGATTTTGCTTAGAACTTGAAGAAATGGGAGTGGACCAAATGGGTGTAAACCAAGCAAGACATTACACTCCCACACCACTGCACAGTAAAAGGTCACATTCATTATCAGGGAGGCACAAACCACCAGTTGATAAACACAGGCTTGCAGACACGCTGCATTCTTTTTTATAATAATTCATGAACTCTGTTTGTAAACGATGACAACTCACAACTCACACGGCTCAGGTATGTCAAATAGATCACATACTTGAGTCTTCTCTACTGACTAGACCTATTTGTTTGTTGTGATTTATGACCAGACCATTTCCCATCAGTCTGGGATGCTTACTTAAGCTTACTTTAACCCATTCGGGACCCATTGATTTTGCTATAACAAGTAATCTCCATAGACCCAAGCCGGAGTATTTTCAGGATCGGTCCTGAGCGGGTTAAACAAGAGCATTTTTTCTCTCTTTTTTTTTTAAATTACAGAGGCAACTCCCTGAAAATTCATATTAGATGAGTAAATTTCATAAGAAGTTAAGGGAATTTTTCTGTGATCATTACTCTGTAACATTTTTGTCGAAATGTATCATAAGTTTGAAAGAGAGAAAGAGAGAGAGGATGGTATTCTATAATTTAAAGACACATGGTTGATTGGGTAAACATATTATCCATCTACGATTTGTGTGTGCATGAGTGACCATGATCAATAATTTCCAATTTAAACAAAAAAGATATTGACTACTTTATTTTAGGTCAAGGTAATTAATAGACATCTAGGGTTAATTCGATGATGCCAGAGGTCAGATGAAGAGATCCGCCAATTAATTTTACGTGCTTGAGTGACCGTGATCCCCAGCTCTCTTTCATCACGCTGGCAAATAGAGTGGTGAAGTGTGATGTCATAAATGATGTCATAAACATTTTTTTAAGAATTTTCAAATTTGGACTTCATTTTCAGAAAGAGCATAACAAATAATGTCCAAATACCGAAAATCAAAAGAATAGGTTATGTATTGGCTGAGATATGCCCATCCGAATGATTTTTGTTGTCAATGGGCAATCAGTGTTATAGTGCACTGGTTCATAAATTTATGAACCAGTGCACGATAACACTGATTGCCCATTGAAGTAAAATTCATTCGGATGGGCATATCTCAGCCAATACGTAACCTATTCCTTTGATTTTCGGTATTTGGACATTATTTGTTATGCTCTTTCTGAAAATGAAGTCCAAATTTGAAAATTCTAAAAAAGTGTTTTTATGATGTCATGGCTTCTGTACTCTATGAACCTCTAGGCTACTACTACTGCACGTAAAATGTCAAGTACATTTTTGTATACTGCGCCAATCAGTCCAAATTAGAGCTAATGGAGTTTTTATTAGTGAGACTGCAGTGAGGCCACATATATTTAGTACATGTATGTGTACATTAACCCTAACGGGGCTAAGAATGGTACAGGTCAGAATTCTTTGTCCACAAACTGTGTCTAATGGAAAGAGAGGGTTATAGAAGATATTTGCCCAAACTGCACTCAATGCATTGTGTTAGAATTTTGCATTTAAAGAACTCTGTGCTGGGATAGAAGTAAATACTACATAACTTGTAAAAAAAAAAAAAATGAAAAATAATAATCTAGAATCCAAAGTAACACAAAGTGATTTAAAACAAGACAAATCACTAAACTTAGCTTAGAATTAATAATCATTCATTCCACAAAAATATAAAGGCTTGAACTTCACTCCATTACAAATCCTTCCAGTTTCACATAATCACCAGAAAACTGACCATTGTTCACTTACAACATTTTGCTGTAAATCATTACCGACAGCTAAAGACACAAATGTCAACATGCATGCGCATTACATACATGTAGTACTGCAAATTCCATGTAGTCAACCTTTAGGTGTGACTGTACTTTCAATTGCCCGTTCACATGTTTTGTAATAAACATGGAAGGATTACACTTCATTGCAAGATGATAGGAAGAAGAGGGAGCATTAACATTCGCATTCCCCGAAAGTGCAAGGAAGCAACCTCCCCCCGGGGACGGGAACCTAGCTCGGGTTCCAGAGCAGGAGCTCTAAAAAGGCACACTTGATCTCTCCAGTCAACTGTACTAAGCCACTCTGCCAAAGGCCACGCCGTGGTCTACGAGGAGTCGAGGACACAGCGTTTTAATCGCCAACATGAACAGTCTGGTTGGTCATGTGACTCCGTTGCCATGCTCATGAGTCACATTTTTGGATTAGGCTTGTGCCAATTTTGTTTGTCTTTTGGGAGAAAGTTTGAGAGAGGAGAGAGGAGAGAGAAGGGGGGAGGGGGGGGGGGGGGGGGTGATTCCGGAATCCGGATACATGTAAATGTTGTACCCGTGCCAACAGCTGTTTTTGTCTCATGTTTTTTCTTCAAATCATTCCTGAATCGAGGGCAGCCATACAGCTGTTTAAAGGAGAAATTCAAAGGGAATAAAATCAAGTTATTATGGTTTATTTTATCATAGAATGAGTTATTAAAGCAATTTGTGCAGTTAACAAGTCATGAAAGTGTTCAGTTTCATGTTTTATGAAAATAAAATTTTAGTGAATTGACCCTACCCTTTACCATGAAATCGGCATAGCAAGGTGGCTCTGTGCGTGACGTAAGAGCCGGGCTTTGCGCTCCCGACAGCTCTAGCTCGAACGGCGATCTACACGCAAATGTTCATAGAGTGGACGCAGTACTACTCTCTCAAAACGATTGAATATTGCCTGAATAATCAATATCTGACACACAGTTGTCCTCCCATGCTCCTGAAACATATCCTAATGTCAATATTCATGTCATTATTGGCATTGAAAAAGTGTCAATCTCCGTAAAATAACTGTTTACAACTCACCATTTTGCCGAGTTCATATGTACACGGAGATAGTATGAAAAACAAATCTATTATAGCTGTGTTTGAAAACAAAATTACCTAGTAGAATCATGTTCCGAGCTAGAATTGCCTTTGTTATAACAATATATAATATTTCTTATCCATTTCAATATGTCAATAACTGGTATAATTACATAGAATTGTGTATTTCTCATCGTTTTGTTTTGGTTTTGTTTCGTTTCGTAATAGTTTCGTCCATCGAGAAATTTGTATGCAAGCGCACGATCGTATACCCGGCCGCGTACTATGCATATTGTGTATGTTATTGAACTAAAAGTAGTTCCAGCGTATGCGCTATATTCGAAGCTTTCTACAGTCCACACGATCACGATCTCGCTCTAGAATTACATCTGACAGTTCAACATGGATGAAGAATTTCAACAGAACAGCCTCTTAATGGACTTCGAAGTAAATATATCCGTGGAGGAGCAAGCTAGCTAGCTAACACGTGCACTCGTTTGTTTTGATGCGCGCGCAGGAAATGTAAATCCGCCAGCGCTATCAGCCGTATAGGTAATGTGGCTGCCAATGTTCAGAGAAATCGCGGATGAATCGTAACAACACAGGAGATCGCGAATCTAATTCACTCGACTTTTCAAGCTAAACCATGAAACTAGCCATGATAGATCGACTAAAGTAATAACTATTCTTCGTTTTATTAAATTTCATTTGATTCATAATGATTATTAACTGTTTGTTTCCATAATGGAAGTGGTAAATTCTCCGTCTGATATGTCAAAGTGAAACTACATGTTGGTAAAAAATCGCCTGCTCCCAAATCTGTGCAGGCCTACTGCATGACACAGTCGTATAGTTTCCCCTTCTTTTTTCACCTTTTTCAACTTTTTTTGTCACAAACAATACATTTGTTGGAATATCATGATGAAAATATAAATGAGAAGCAAATTACAAACAATTATGTAGTATTATGTAGTATTATAATTTATTCTTGGTAAGGGGAAAATAGCACATAAGTTGAAGCTTGTCTTTCCAGCCTGGTATATTATACGCTTATCTACATACAACCGCGGCAGCCGCCTGGGCTTCAAGCCCGGTTCTTACGTCACAGCTAAAGGCCGTTTCGTGTAGCGATTGAGCGAATTTGTCCCTGGGAATAGGGTGATGTTTTCACCCTAATTTCGCTTTTATGGAAGCGTTATATTGTTTCAATGTCAGTCAAGCTCATTCTATGGCTTATAAGCTTTCTGTAGATATGAATATCGTCATATTTAGGGGTTTTCTTTGATTTTCTCCTTTAACATAACACGTACATGGGTACAGCTTCTGAAACCATTGACTCAGATATGGTTTCTACATGATGTACACGTACAGGCCTACTTGTTTGCTACATCCTACATGTACATGAACACACGTACATCATGTAAGTCACATCTGCATCATATCGTAAATGATCAAGTATATATTATAAACCATGTTTAACTTCAAAATAAGATCACCAAGTTCTATTTTGTTTTTGTTTTTATTCATTTTCTATTCAATGATGACTTTTATCCAAACTAGACCAGTTGAGATTTGTATCGTCTTAATCTTACATTCAAATAAATCATTACAGCGCTTTGAACAAACATTTGTTACCTTGGGGCTTGGGCATTCTTTATGTCATGTACAATCATCCGAAAGACATTACTGTATACCCTTTGAAATCATCATGTTTTGATATAATCTTGAAGTTTGTAATTGTATATCTGGCATATCTGCCCAATGATACAACTTTAGTGGACACTTCGATATAGTACACATCGATGTGAATAATGTTTTAGGAACTACATATAACTTTGTTTAAGCCTTACTTTATTGTGCAAATTAGTCTGCAATAAATCAGAGGAATTTTACATAAATGTAATATCCCAGGCCCATGACCAAAATGTACTGCGGATGCAGAGCAGTAACAAAATCATGATTACAAAATCAAATAAATACAAATGACTTATTACGAAAATTTGTTACATTATACACACGTACAAGTCCAATAAGCAAATCACATGAATGTAAAAACACGTTCAAGAAGCAGAACTCGGATCTTCGCTTTAATTGTTCGCATACACTTAGTCCACATGTACAGTGACTGTGAGTCATTGTCACATGATAGATCAATGATCTAAATACAGCCGGCAAATGCAGTTCCATAAGCATGCTCACTAGTGGATCAAGCTCATGTTCTGGTACGAACATTGAACATTACCCCGCAGTATGCAAGTTCATGTTTATTTCAGATCACGTGAAACATACGTGCAACCATGGAACATATGTGCAGCAGCCGTGCCAGTGGCAAGGGTGCCGCTCATTTAAAACAGGAGCACGAAACTCGCCGAGAGGCCCCAGTATAAAATGCCCCAGGAAAAAAAAAGTAAACATGTTGACAGCAGATTGTGTGTGATATACAGTGTACCATGAAATTCATATCTACATGTACATCTCTTTTTTAAAGGGACTTAGTAACATTGTCCAAATCCTCAAAATAAAATTTTTATTCTAGCGGTTCCCTTATACCTTGTTGTATTCGTATTAACAATAAAATCACGGGACAGGTTTCGGTTTTTCAAATTTCTCTTTCGTTACAAAGATATGTATGATTGAAGTATTCAGATAAGAAAAACTCTGGGCGAGTTTTTCTTCCGTGTACAAAGTGAGTGCAGTGAGTTACTGAATATCACTTTGCATTACTTGGCCATATAACGTCCATTTTACTTGAAATTTTCACACAATACCCTGTGGACATATGAGATAACAACAATATATATTGCATCAACCATTCATCACTTTTTGCACATGTCAACAAAGTTACTAGATCCCTTTAATGTGTGTCAGGCATTTAAAATTAACATGATAAAATACTTTATTGCAAGGGAGGCCAAGCATTTAGATCTTTTACAATTTATTTCATGTACCAGAACAGAACATCTCAACAAGCCCCCCCCCCCCCCCCCCCCAACCTTACAAGGAGTGTATAAATAAATGAAATATAATTTTCAAAAGATTACAATTCAGAGTTATCAAATACATTTTTTAATTGGCAATTATCTTTGCTCACTTTTCTTTCTTGTTATTCAAGAAAACATGAAAGATAGATACTAGTAGTAATAGAAACAAAATATAACGAGGTGAATCTGAGTTCAAAGAGCCCTCAGTGACATGCAACAATCCAGAATCCAACGAGGAGAAGAACAGCTGCGTATTTACCATCTTCCCGCCCCTGCATTATTTTAGCTTGACCTGGGTAATCAAATTTGTCATTCTTCTTTCAGTTATTCTAAGCTTGTTTACTCGCTGTTGTCCTATTTCTCTCTTTCCCCATATCATATCCTTCCCCCAAAGTTTCCCTACACTGTAGTTCCTCTAGTCAAGGAGCTTCAAATGCTCCCTGCTCTGATCCTCTTCATTTCTCTCCCCCCTCCCCCTTCTTAATCTCCATTTCCCTATCTTTCTCTCCCTTTCTCTTTATTTCTCTCTCCCCCACCCCCCCCCCTTTACTTTTTTCTCGCCTCTGTTTCTCTGTCCTTCTCTCTCATCCTCTCTCTGTCTTTCTCTGTCTCTGTCCCCCACTTTCTCTTCACCTATGAATCATCATGCAAGCAAGACATTGGTCTACCCTGACTGTCCTCAGAATAGAACAGACCAGACAGGAGCATTCATAAGTTTCTTGAATTTGAAATATTTATTAATGCTATAAAACAATTTTAAAATAGTTGATTGAAATATAAATGGCAAATTGTCAGTTTGCACATGTATGCATAGTGCAATGTACATGTCCTTGTGTGGGATTGTATGAAAACATAATTCTGACGTCTTGACTTATGTCCGAAAAGTAATTCGCCTTGTGATTTTTCGTCTGGACAAAGTGTATTGCGCACATGTACTGTTGTACAGGATGAATCATCGGGATTAGATTTACTGTACCAAACATGCACATATGCTCTCAACTCTCAAGTATTAAATACATGAAGGAAATTGGTAATTTTGCAGTATTTTGGTTACAAGTTGATTTCATCAAAAACACAAGTCCATTCATATTTTCTAGGCAATTATGATATCCATGCACACATTGCACAGAATCTTAAAATAGAAAGCTGCAATCACTAGAATGACCTTGTGATGTTTTTCAATGAAATACAAGTACAAGTACAAGCTTCCCACACATGTCCACATATAACTCTGGATCAACATAGAGAAACAGGATCTAAATTACTTAAATCAGTACAGGATACGATTGACCACACTTCCCTACCCCACACACATACGTATGTACATAGTTAAAATAGAACAGTACAATACAAAAAGCTGCATTGAAGAAATGTGTTGTCAATAGAGAGAATAGATAGATAGATAGATAGATAGATAGATAGATAGATATAGATATATAGATAGATAGATAGATAGATCTATATAATATAGATAGATACTGTAGATAGATATATAGATAGATATATAGATAGATAGATAGATAGATAGATAGATAGATAGATGGATAGATCACAAGTCAAAATAAAATCAAACTCTGTGACACAATTTTATTTAGATAGATAACAGAGTTTGTTATAAAGAGGTACCACTGTACACGTCATGCTCTCTACCATGTTTTCCTTGAAACCATCATTCGACTCATAACTGCAAGCATCCCACACATTTCCCCCAATGTATAACTCTGGATTCACGTAGAGCCTACAGTCTACATGTACATGTGTATATAGATCATTGTAGATCATTAGAGATACAGATCAAAGGACATCAGTGACCAGTGAAAACAAATACATGGGGACTCAGGGTAAATTGCCCCCCCCCCCCCACCCCCCCCCCCCCCCCCCCCGCCCAAACAAAAAAAAAAATCACAAAAGAGCCCCTATAAATTTGCAGATCTAGAGTTCAATGCACAACAAGTGCCATTTCCATGCAAGTAGGCTTGAAATGTAGCCCCAGAAAAAATGAATATCACCACGCCCCCCCCCCCCCCAACGCACGTGTACACATTACACACATTAACCCTTGTAGTGCTTGTGCCTGCATATTATTTACTACATCAACAACCAGTTTCTATACAGTAACAGACCTATAAGGCGTGATGACAGACAGTTCTCACACAACATCAATAGGGAATTTGAGAGGCGTATGTTTATAAGTAAACAACCACCCACTATCCTGAAAAATTCAGATAAACACTTGATTAAAGAAAGGCAAACAAATCAATCGAAGTCCATGTTCTGTTTGTTTCCGTAATTCCGTACAAATCTGGTAAAAAGTAAAAGGACATTACTACATACAAATTACTTGAATTATTTCAAAAGATTAAATACACTGTAGTAAGTACAATACTTATTTCATTACAGAAGTGCATACACTTTCAGCACACGATTCTGTGTATAGTACTACTGCCTTGAAGTTTGAATGTGCAATTAAAAAGGGGGGAGCTGCAATCTACATCATGGTTGTTTGTTTATAATGCTCTTTGCAAAATAATTAATACTCTTCTGACCCCCTACCCTCGCGTGCCCTACTTCTCCGCATAATCAACTTCATTATGCC